>CACSLJ010000097.1:0-80307 GCA_902706625.1 Albugo laibachii
AGTACCAGAAACCAATATGCGTGATCCTGTGCAAGTGCGCACACGTGGCAGGCCAACGAGGTCAACGCAGCGAGTTCCATCGCAGTTTGAGTATGTTGCTGCTACTCTGGATACTCCGGTGCAACGCAGACGATGCCGGATATGCAAGGAGGCAGGCCACAATGCCCGAACCTGTCGTCAAACACCAGCAGCACCATCAAAACCGGAAGCACTGGCACCCATAACTGGCTTCTTGTCAACCAATTTACCCGCTAGATGTCATATCGAAAGTCACGTCGAGTTTTGTGCCACGCGTTTTATCAATTAATAGAGGGTGGGGGCTGAATAACGCTTCACTTGCACTTGAGAAAACGCTACAACAAGGCGCATCATTGTGATTTGGATTGATATAAAAGTACTGAACCGCGTTTGTATAGCAATAGCAAAATAGTATCTTTGAAACTGGTAGCTCAGATCTGCGTCAATGTTGTTGCAGTCTCGGGGCACATATAACTGAGGTAAGAACTCTAGGCATATAATGTTGTTTTTTTGGGAACCGCTCATCGCATAATTGTCTTGATTGCAAATAGTTTTGGTAAATGCGTCCATTACAAAAATGAAGAACTCTTGTGTACATACTTGGCTCATCCTACTTCCTTCAATGAGCAGCTGATTTCGCTGCACGTAAGTAAGTTTACTATTATACAGCCTGGAGCACGCGAAGTATGTAGACATGGACAGGTGCTGGTCAAGTATTCCTCCGTGTTCTTTTTTCTTCTGCCGAATGCTTCTGCCAAGTCATTCTGCGTGTTGATAGCCTATGTGAGATCTCATTGCCCATATACGGGGAAGGTTGCTACATCAACACCTAGCTACGTCGCATCAGCACGTTGTTCACAGAGCATGTTTCATGCATCTGGTTTATGTGTAAGAAATCGTGAGCTCGGATCTCGAGCCAGGTAAGTGATTCGATACGTCAGCCATAGCGCTTGGTCTAGCGCCAGATTATTCAAGTTTGAGCATCTACTCAGTATTTCCGTAGCTTTTTGCTCGTAGAATCGGCATGTAGTCGAAGGGCTGGCCGAAAGCTTTGCGTATGTTGCGTACAGAGCATGCGGGATAATTTTCGACGGTATGTGCACTTGCTCACGGTCCCCTATATCGAAGCAGGCTTGACATAATTTCCGGTTAACCAAATGGTTAATGGGAACGATGACGTGACAAATCATCTTTTCGGCGGGAAGCGTGATACCAAATGTCTTTATGTTAACTTGTTGCTAGCTTGCGAGCACGTACGAAAGTCCACTGCGATGATGATTTTCGTTTTTGACGATGCCATAGCAAATCGTATTTGATGAGAAATTCGCCATAGTCTCGATCACATCATCGCTTCCGACTATGATATAGTCACTGCACATGGGGGCGCAGAAACCGTTGCATATTCTCTCTTGGCGTGAGCAAGATTCGTGAATTGTGCATTGTTTGAGCTCATGTTCACATGCTCATCGTTCAGTCGGCAATAAAACACGCAGGGCAACTAGTGAAGCTCGGCATGTCGTGTGAGCGGAGCGTAGGTCAGTGTGTTTGAGCAGAATAAAGCCGCATTTTGTTGATCTGTGTACCGAGCAATGAAAAGCAAATTATATCGAAAGTATCGTCATTATCTGCTCTAAGCCTTCTGCATTTCTACTAATTGATTTATTATCATCCTGTCTAAATAATTTTCTACTCGATTTGTATGTTCGCTACATCATAAATGCGGGCGATACAAGTGCTTTTCAGAATATGTCAATCACATTGCACAAATATTACACCTGAGCGCTAGTGACACAAAATCTACACCAGCATTGGCCGCAAAATTCATCGCGTCGAATTTAATCGGCGAATCAGTAGTCGGTGGATAGCTCAATTATCTGCAATTTCGATAGCTAACACCAGTAATACTGAATATTTGCGCACATGGCATATTCAGCAATCTTTTACCCTAAATCAGTACCTTGCAAAAATGCCCGAAGCGATTTCCATACAGAAGACTTGTTTTGGCGATGGTATGGCCTTGAGGGTTCTATGTGTGGCCGTACAGTAGTGATGATAGCTGCGGCCATAGTATAGTGCAGTAGTTTTGTCTAGTGCCCTAGGATAATCGTTATTGGCTTAAGTGGCCGCCTATTACAGAGCTCACGTGCACATGCGTTCTTTCACGCAGTGACATGATGGATTTTATGTGACGCGTGATACGCAGAATTGAAAAGTAAGCTGTGGGATCTTCACAGCGAAATGGGTTTGCGAAGAAAGGCGTAGAGGAGTAAACTGATATAAGCCCCCTTCCCCTCTCATGTTGGGAAAGCAACTTTTGGTCACATTCTCTTTTAGGGCATTAATATGAGGTTTACTTTGGTTCGTGTACATTTACGCAATGGATAATCTTACAGTATAAGGGCCGCTATTGGGTGCACTGACTTTTAGACCATTGATGGACTCACTTTACGGTCACATTGAAATTGACCATGTTAATTGACCGGACGATGTCATCACTGTCTGAGGTAGAGAAAAGCAAACCATATTGCTTGAAACGGAATAGAGCGATTGATTAGATTTGTTCGTCTCCTAAACTTGATCCTCTCGCTAAATCCGCACGAGCAATATCTCCTGTGAATATCGCTCATACAAATGTAGTGAGATAATCGAGATGATCTGTCATCAATGTCGGGTATTTCATTGGTAAAGGGGAAAATATTAAAGATTACTCTTTTAGGAGCAATGAGTGCATGCATGTCGACATCTCGCAATTGCTCGGCAAATGTAGACGTAGTATCTTCATTTACTTTTGATCGCATCCGAGTAGTTGGTGGCGACTACACCAGCAAATGAAACAGTACTTCGTTTGGTTACGACAATAGTACATGAACATATTATCACTATATGCTGAGCAACTGCGAAATGCCGACAAGCAAAACATTGCTTCTGATGCGCAGGTCTTTTATGTTCTTCCATTTATCAATGAATTATCCGACATCAATGCCAGCTTGTGAGTGAATTTTCCGATATGTTCAAGCGGTCTTAAGACCGAGATATCAACCAGAATGTCTCATTGGTAACTGAGAAAAGAATCTTTCTTCGTTGAAGCTTATGTGCAGTACTGTATTTGCTACCTATGTATGGTAATGTGCACACCAAATGAAGGTGCGGCTCGGATTATGAATTCAATATGCTAATTGGCAGGAATCAGGACGACCCAAGCTTTGAGGCAACGGTATGAAGGGGGGCGAATAAGGCGTCTCCACGAACATGAAGAACATACAAAAAGTGCTTTCTTTTCCTTATGTCGTTTTCATCGATCGTTTTTCGAACATCCAGTCGATACTTTTTAAAGCTTGATCTAGTAGATTTCACCGAGCGCATTCGATATATCTTATCATCGATCGACTTGCCTTTACAGTGTACCATAACCAAAGCATGCCACCTCGAGATTTTTGCAATGTTTGCGGAAGTTTTAAGCAAAATGATCTCTAACTTACTTTAGAGAGACAACTTGGTGAATCTGCTTCACTTTATTCCTTTTAATTTGGAGCAGTGGTCGCTGTAAAGCTTTCCATAAACGCGATTCAATCAGCGCTGGACATGTGGACATGTGATCGAATTAGAGTTTGCCGCAGATGCAATCAGCTACATATCGTACTAGGCGATTTGCTCGAGCTGCTTTTTCAGATAAAGATATTTGTACGGTCTGTATGTCTCGTTTTGATGTTTAGCTTACATTTATCACGATGCTCTGCGGCTGGATGATTTTATTATGGGTGCTCATAGAGGCCCCCAGGTGACAGACAATAGCATCCTCACGATGGAGCTCATCTTTTGGCCGGAGGCCCCAGAGAGGGAACACCCAATGTCCATACAATCGCCTAGTACTTTATACCGGAAGTAATTCGAATGCTTTCGTGTTTATTGCTATTATAGGCATGTGGGTTTGAATGATGATGAACAAGCCGTCGGTTTTGTGGAAAAAATGGTATCAGAAGGGAAAGAACTCAATGCGGCTCCATTTATAATGAACTTGTCCTTATGACACGCAAGTAGACTTCTGTCTAATCAATTCTAGAATTGCCCCAGGTTCAGCCCGCAGAAGTCATCACGATGACATTTCGGGAATGATTGCGAAGGATAGCTCTCGCAGGGAGCACAAAATTCTGATTGGCACTTGAAACGGCAGTAACGGCGAAGTATTTGGGCTCGGTTACTAATTATCTATCGAAGAATCCTATCATAATGAGATCTAGGCTGATGTATTCTTTCATGACGACCGTGGGGATGATATAGGTAATGATTCCAACTTCTAAACAAACAGTATCAGCAGGAAAAGAAGTCCGTGAAATAAAATCAAGCAACATCACAAGAGTTCTCACGTTGAAACAAATCAGAAACAAGACCGAATTGGTACCGATACCCCGGCACCATGTCATATATACGCAAACAATAAGCTGCAATGAGCCACTACCTTGTACCATGATGTTAAATCTCCGGGGTACAGCACAATTCCAAAAAAGACACTGCCCCGAGCAAACATATGTGTTTCGAGAAATCGAAAACAGCAAACCATGTCACACCACTCATCCAGAAAGGTTGCAAACTCGCTCTTATACAAAGCGCATCAGATGTATGCAGCTATAAGAATCACACCAAACTTCCTGCGTGCGGTTAAGATGATGTGGGCCTCTAGTTAACCGATATAGCACTCACGGTAAAATGCAGCGTCTAAGGCGAGCAACTCGCATTTTATTCGAGCAAAGCTCACATCAGGTGAATTCACCATATTTCCAAACGAATTAGCATCCGACTCTCTTTATAGTTTCGTAGAAACTATTCAAAGTCACTTTCTATGCGCATGCCGTGCTTGTCGGTTTGCTTACAGCTCCCGCTATTTGCAATAGCATCATCGGCGATTTTGTTGGCGAGGCAGGACGGAATATGCGAAGCACGTGATAATAAAGGGGATGCTCAAGATGTAGAATCAGAATTTTCCATGGAGAAATCAACAATCGTATTGGACGCTGAAGAGTCTGGGGTAGTTGCTTCAAGCTCTTCTGTCAAGATGTACTCGAGTGCTGCCTATCGAGCCAACTCTCCTATCGAAGACAGAAAAATAATCAAATTGTATCCTAATGGAGATGTATTTGCTGGTGTCTTCGATGGACACGGTGGCTGGCAGGTCTCCAATTATCTCAACACACATCTGATTGATTATGTCCGGCAAGAACTGGGACAAAATCGTCAAACAGGCGATTCCACATTGGACTTGCAAGATAGCATATGTGGTAGCTTACAGAGAGCATTCATGCGAACAGATCGTGACCTGGCAGCTCGAGTGCGCTTAGCCTTCGAACTCGGATTTGGCGCTGTTGGTCGATGTGGTTCGTGCGCCTTATTGGTCTACATTCATGAAAATCTCCTGAGCGTGGCAAACGGTGAGTCGGTAGCATTTATACAGCTACAGACAGAGCTAATATCGCTGTAGCTGGGGACATACGTTGTGTTTTGGGTAGTCGCAAAGTGAATGGAGGAGACTCGGTTCTTATAGCAAAAGCCTTAAGTAATGATCACAATGCGATGTCAGCAACGGAGCAAAAGAAGCTTGTTCTCGAACATCCGGGAGAGGTGGACGCATACAAGTGTCGGCACCCCCAATCTTGCTACGTCAAAGGTGTTTTGCAGCCTACTCGGTTAGCTACTTCGAAAGGTTACCAGCAAACATGGTTAATCTTGTATTCATTAGGGCGTTTGGTGATTTTGCGCTCAAATATTCTGAATTCAATGGACCGCCGTATGTCAACGGAGATCGTTCAGCAGGTCGACACATTCGGTCGCCGTACACACCGCCGTATATCAGCTCTAAACCCGAAGTAACTACGCATTTTTTGACGAAAGATGACGCTTTCGTGATCATCGGTTCCGACGGCCTTTGGGACTACACCGAAAATGACGAAGCGGTCAGTATCGTGCAGACTATACTTATCGAAAACAAACGAGAACATGCAGCTCGTGCGCTTGTGGAGAATGTCCTACAAAAGGCCGCAAGACGCTATGAGATTTCACTATCATCAATTTTAAAATTGCCCCCAGGTTCAGTCCGTAGACGTCACCACGATGACATTTCGGTGATAGTTTTGTTCTTTGATCAAGAAAGTGAATAAGCAGGGAGAATGCATTAGATAATGTTAAACCACTAAAATTCGTGAAGCATTAGTACTGAATGGTACTGTCATGCTGGTGTGATATCTTCATCAACCAATTAGCGTCTTTGTTGCATCTGAGCTACCGAATCTACTGCGGTAAGTACTAGGTACGGTCAGAGATACCGCATGCAATCTACCGTTGATTGGCATTACGGGTAATGTCAGGCGATGGAGTGCTATTGTCAAGATACTTACTACAATGCAAAGGATAATCGGTGAGAAAAATCAGCTCAAAGAAGAGGATAGATGACACATCGGCATCACCGGAATCTTCACTGGATGACATTTGGGAAGCCAGCTCCGATAAGACTCGAGCCATTTTATGTACAAAAGCATCCGTCGGGCACAAGATCTCTGACTTTGATGAACACGCAGCATCGCTTCTCAGCAAAGAGAGTTTCGAATCCAATCTTTCGTGCGGAACTCATTTACGTCCATCCAGATTATCTGTTGAGATATGATTGAACACGTTCAGTGGTGCCCACCCACATACTCTGAAAGTAAGTGCTGATCAGTGCATCCGTTTGAACCGAGATCTTGGGTTTTTTTCGTCACAAGTGTGCGGATCAGAGCTCGTGCATTCTTTTCCACATTCTGTCCCATCAATAGTGAACGTTTGGCTGATGAATAGACAGGGAGGGCATCTCCACCCGACAAAATTACCGAGTATTCCTGAAGCACTACATACTGGTCTCCGACGAGGCGTTAGCGTCAAAGTCAAGAAATTTTATTCCGCATCACCAATCGTTTCGAAATCGACTCAATTTGGTACTGTGATAACTCCTCACCCTTAGTTGCTATCAGTGTGTCTTCAATTCGCTGGTCAATATGGCAACGAAAAGCAGGGAATCTAGGTGCCTTTCTTCGACTCCATGGAGGTACTCACTGTTCAACAGCGATTGTCTTCTAAACGTGGTGGTCAATTGTGTGAATATCGGTTGATAAGGCGTCTTGGGAATGGGAAATCCTTCATAGTGTACAAGGCTGAGCGCATTAGTGACACGGGAACAATTGCACTCAAGAAAGATTGCAATTATCGATGTAATGGATGCAGTGGTACACGACAAAACACAAAAGGAGGACCGATTATTGCAGTCAGTTCAGCATAATAACATTATCGCGTACGCTGATAGACTTATCGAAGAGCGCAAGCTCTATATTGCTTTCAATGGGCAGCGGCAGGCGACTTCAAACGGCAAAGCTAACGAGAGCTAACGAAAAGTGTCCGTTTTCCTACTGTACCTATTAGTCAAAATTGGCAGAGGATCAACGAAAGACCATGAATCACATTGCTTGCAATAAAAATCACCTCATGCAGAAGTGATCTCATTCCCCGCCTGACGTGGCTTCATAATGGATTTAAGCTCATTGTAGTTACAAAATAATAAAACGACGTTAAAATTATTCGATCGATGTACTGAACAATAGCTATTCCTTTACACCGTTAATGGAGCCGGAACATTCAGAAGACAAGAGTGTCGCCAAAACATCACATTACGGTCTAATTGCATTCGCAAGTGTGGTTTTTGATATCAATACTGGGCAAACTCTGGAGTATCTATATCCATCAAATGCGCCGTACATTTTATACGAAGCAAAAAAAAGCTTAGCTCAACTAGCTCTTCCACATGATAACACTCAAAAAGAAGGTGATTCGCAGTTTGTCATTCGTTTTCGCACGGATCTAGTTGATCACAGTGAGATGTGAGGAAGCTTTGCTGAGTGTATCTTCTTAATTTGTTGCTAATGATCGATTTTAGAGAATCAAAGCAGCCACAATTCCTTCTTGGTTTCGTTCTCTTCCGTCGCCGCCGAGATCAGAAAAAATCACGAGGATATTCGCAGCGCTCCTTTGTTATCATTGCAAACAAGCCCTATCTGGATCTGTACCAGCGTATTCAGCACGCGATCGGCCCTAGCTTCTTTCAATACGGGCCAAGAGCCTTGATATCGGCTTATCATGAAATACTCAAATGGTATGTTCTTAATTTGCAAGCTCACGTCTCAATGCTGGCTGCCACGCAGGGAGAAGCCTTTGCTCAATCGGGTCGCTCTATTTTATCTGACATCAACGAAATTCTCCTGTGTCATCCCAAGGATTTGTGATTACCAAACCACAGGCCATGTCGAAGAAAATAATCACAATTGTTCCAATACGAGCGCACATATCCTATCAGACGATGAGGAGGGAGATTGGGTCCTAATCAATAGCACGGGTGAAGAAGATACCGTCATGTGCACTCCAGAAAACGCAGGCATGCAGATGGAAGAGCTTGCGAGGATAGAGAACGACTTTGAGGGTACTGAGAGCAATCTCCCTCCAGCAGACTTTCTAGTATTCGACAAAAATCCATGTTCTTCATCTCCATCGCTCTCGGACCTTCTAATTACGAGAGGGTCGCACGAGTACACTGATTATGAAGTATATTGCACGATGGGTCGAAGAAATAAACTGAGGGATTGCATTCCAGGTCATTGGGCTGTATTCCAGCTTTCGAGGTTGCGAGCAGCAGCTGTGGCTTCTGTGGCAATTCGCCATAACTGGACAGAGGTTGCTCATCCTAGCTCCGCATGCTCGGAAGGCTAGTCATGCCACATTGGCTTTCATTAGGTGTGTAAAGAAGTGGATATGCTCACTGGTTACGATTTTGTATCGTGCAGTCTGATAGCGCCAATCCAGTTCCAGGCAGATTACCGACCATTATATTCCATATATGAGGCTGATTTTGAGGTGTGTGCGATCAAACGGAATCCTTCACTTATGAGTTATACTTTTCCGCACAGAAGGCAGCCCATAAAAATAATGATCCTGGTTCACGTCGCACTCAATGTCCAAGCGTGATTGGCACCACAAGTCCCTTCTTCATCAAGGTAAACATCGGTAATTCTTGAAAGTAGCTCACTTCTTCACACGTGTAGGCTCTCAAGGACTGGCCAGCTGCTCTGATATTTCCTTCGACCAAGCCTTCATCCGACGGTACAGATTGGATTATGAAACACTCCACTTTCAAGCCAGTTCATCAACGGCTTTAAATTGATTCTAGGTTTTGGAGTATCCATACGACTAAAGGCGCATGTGCCCCTCGATGATCTCGAAGAGGCTAATGAAATCACGGTTCTGTCCCTCACAATTGCTTAGTCGAGAAATCAGTGCTAACTTGTGGTTAATTGTATCCAAGCTTGTACGACGATGCTCTCGTCTGGTCTCTCCAGATACATCCATACTACGACAACTAGTACCATCGTCCAAATCCACATCCTCAAAGCGTTTCTATAACCCTCCCGAGTCAGATGAAATCATAAACAACGCCATACTTCGCAAGGTTTGAGACTTTGAGGGACTGATTTCGTTTCGCTCAATGAAACAATTTATACTTGCAGCATTTTCGCCAATTAACAGAGCATTTTCTACGTCCATTTGATCAGTACTTTGGTATCTGGAAGGCGAAACGAGTAACATCTGTCTGCTTATATCAGGACATTGAGGAATGCATGAAGCCTTTCGATAAAACGGTAAGTCCAATAGATTGGGAAGTGATACATCTCAAATATTTTTTACCCAAACAGGATTTCATACAGAGTATTAATCCGCAGACATTGCCAATATGCATTCGTCGTAGTAAATGGAAGCAATTGTATCTGCAGTTTATCGACTCTCCACACTTTGATCCCTGGTTTATGTACCGTCGCCAACTCTGTATCCGTCACTTTGATACAGTCATGCGTGCTCTTCGTGGTAAAATCGACCAGGAAGCCTTAACTCGAACTCCATGCGGCAAGCATCAAGATCTGGAATCCTGTGCGGACCTTTTCAATGAAGTACAAGACGCATTGGATAAAGAAGAATCTCGCCAAGAGCGCGATGAAGAGCAGTTAGCTACTATCCAAAATCATCTCAAAATCATTGGGAACCAAATCGATTATCTTAAGAATACAGAACTGTAGGGAGAAATTGTTGTGACTCATTTGCAGCCAATAATAATCTATTCTACCAAAATTGCGGATAATACATCAACAATCTGACTGGCCGAAAGAAACATGGCAGGGAAAAACTGGAAAAGCGTTCAATCGACCGCAATAAGTGTCATCAAGCCTGTAGTCCACTGGGGATTCATTCCGCTGATAATTTACATCGGAATGCGCCAAGATCCTACACTCACGTACGATAAACTCTCCTGAAATTTGTATGCAATTGCGTTATGTATGCTGTGTAGGTTGTGGCAAGTGATATGTCCGCTAGCGACTCGTAATGATCCCCCAGCACAATTGCAGTGATTGTAAATGAATATATTTGATACGTTACGTCAATCACATGCGATATTGCGAAGCAGTGGCAGTTCAATGTCTGACTTACTTAATGAATCACTTTCGGTCGCACAATTCTCCACTTTGTTACTATCTGCAGGCGCGCTTCGATATCTTTCGGAATTGGATACGGATTTATTGTGACGTGCGTTGCATAGGCGTGTCTGAAAAGAGAATACAGCAACACTCCTGTCGACTGATAGCAATCAAGGACGAGTTTTTGGGGTTCCAACGTATTCCAAGCGCTTTGAAATTGTCTGTTTGGCAGAGATACTGTGAGGCGATCCGATTTACGTTCAAAGCGGCAGACGAACCAAACGGAATATCGATCCAAGAAACAGCGCTATCTGCAGACCATAAATAGACACGACGTCCGCCTGTCACAATAG
Organism: Albugo laibachii; assembly: GCA_902706625.1. Lineage (NCBI taxonomy): Eukaryota > Oomycota > Peronosporomycetes > Albuginales > Albuginaceae > Albugo > Albugo laibachii. The sequence goes on from CACSLJ010000097.1 coordinate 10,904, forward strand.
CGAGTGTCGTCCATTCAGTATGCCACTGGAATGATTTGACTGGCTGCAACAGAGCTACGCAAAAATGTGAGCCTGTGCATGAACACTTGAAGTCTCCTTACTCAAAACAGCGGCAAGGGTTACGTCTTGCACACTCCAGATCCAAATGTTGTGTGGCGTGAGCTCGCTTTTGGTTGCAATATATCGAGAATCAGCGCTCCAAATGGCACGCTGAATACCCATCAGTGGGATCTCAATGCTACGAACACTTTTGGTCAGTATCATATCGCAACCTGAAAGAGGTGACTTACGCGGGATCGGATGCGACGACCATTACTGAAAAAGGGGGTTTTCTAGTCACAAAACAGACATCTTGTTGCCGGCCAGTGATGTTGAGGTCACTGATCGCTCTTGCAGCATTTGATGCCGCCAGCATAGCTGTCGTTGAATGAAGCGTGGTCGAGTGGTCATTTCTTCCTGTCGACTTTGTGATTGTGACACGTCTACCCTGCGGACGATCGAGAACTGCTTGTTTGCCGAAATGTTCCTCATACTCAATAGCGTGTCTTGTGCATCGATTGAGTTGCGTTGCAATCACATCATGAGCGATATCCGCGACGGGCTGCCAAGTAAGGGAATTGAGGATGCGCAGATGGTCATCATAACTACCCAGAGCGATAAAATCACCACCAGGTGACCATGTCATGACGCGTAATCCCAATGCATCTTTGTAGGCCTCGTAATTTGATAGTAAGGTACCGTCCGGCAAATAGAACAAAACTCGATATTCAAGTGTGTTGTCTGCAACCGCTATAGCGCTATATCATCCATCCGTTCAGAAAGTAGTAAGCTACCTCGCTCATGCACCTATGTACCAATTGTCCGGAGCCCAAGCTACTTGCACGCAATCATAGCTCTGTAATGCAAAATGTGCTTGTAGTTCCCACTTTTTGCTATCATATACTCCCAAATAGTCCTATTGCGAAAATTTCACTCAAACATCAGATTTTTAGTCCTCCTTGTAAGCAGCCTTACCTTGCACTGAGATCGTTCAACGACGGCCAGCAAGTTCCCGTCTGGACTAGACGCAAAGCCGTCACTGGCAGATAATTTTGGATGTCGAATCACTTTTTTCGATCTGTCTCGGAGAGACCAAACAGTTGCGTACAATTGAAAGTCTGATACTGTGATCACGTGCAGTGAATCGGGAAGCCAACTGAACGATGTCTGGGAACGATGTCAGATAGAAAATGACACCCGATGGAAAGATCATCCCACCAGACCCGCGATGCCTTCGCTGATTTTACATGTCCAGGAGGTATCCTTAATCGACCAGATCTATAAGAAACCTGCGCATCAGCAGCGGAAATGAAGATGGAGTTAAAAGTAGGATGAGAACCTGCAAGATTCCGCGTTTGAATGAAGCTGCAGCGATCAGCACAGAGCCTGTGGACCATGCGATGGACTAAACATCGTTTCATTCAGTTGATAATATATCAGCTGCCATGCTAGTCGTACCTGAATGACGTCATTAGCTGTATACTGCTGTATTATTTGCAGGGTTTGCTCATCACGAATACAGAGGCAGCTTTCCGAAGCGATTGCAAGGTAATCACCGCAAAAAGACCATTGTACTAACGCGCGATCCACCTTTAAAGTAGCTGATATCTGTAACTCTTCCGCATCCAGCTTATTATTGAGAACAGAGAAATTGTGACTTGCATCGGACGTATCAATTCCTTGCATGTTGCTAGCATATAATATGAGCCATTCATCGGATCGATTGATGATGGGATTGGTCATTTCTCTGCCTGCTCGCCTATTATCGTTCAATCCGAAAGCAGTTCCCTAACGCTCTAGTGTCCTCGGATCTGCTCCACAGCTCAAATGAGTCAACAGAACAGCGGCAAGTTTGCGCCTTCTTCGTAATTCCTCTGTTGCCACCTGCTTATCGTTGTGTGTATGCAGATAAAAAATCACTCAATCCCTCCGCAAGGGCGTTCCACTTTAATCCGAACGCAATGACATTTGCGCCTCCACCGCCTCCACCTCCTCCTGCACCTCCTGCACCTTCGGAACCTTTGGTAGAACAGCCTGCTTTTTTAAACCCGCCAATGCCACTACCAAAAAAGAGCGGGCCTGTGATCACGCTGGGAGAAACACCGGCAACTGTTGCCGCGAAACATGCACCGCCTGCTGCTGAAGCTTCGGTGCACGACACCAATGATGCAAACGAGGAAGAAGTCACGAAAAAGGTTGAGAGAATTGAGATAAAGGAAGTGCAGGAGAAAGAAGTGCAGGAGAAGGAAGTGCACGAAGACTCGCATCACGAGGAAGTTTCTCACGGGAAGAGGACCGAGTTTGTGGAAGAAGAAGACGTTGGCGATGAAGACCCAAGAGAACACTTAAACGTTGTGTTGATTGGCCATGTTGATGCAGGAAAGTCAACTTTATCTGGTAACATTTTGTATCTGATGGGAATGGTGGATAAACGAACCATTGAGCGATATGAGAAGGAAGCAAAGGCCCGTAGTCGAGAAAGCTGGTTCTTGTCTTTCATCATGGATACTGGAGAGGAAGAACGTGAGAAAGGTAAAACAATCGAAGTTGGACGAGCCCACTTTGAGACAGAAAATCGACGATATACAATTTTGGATGCCCCGGGGCACAAAACATACGTTCCTAATATGATTCAGGGCGCTTCGCAAGCAGATATCGGAATCTTGGTCATATCCGCTCGAAAGGGAGAATTCGAAACTGGTTTCGAACGCGGAGGGCAAACACGTGAGCATGCGTTGTTAGCCAAGACCCTTGGTATCAACAAGTTAGTGGTCGTGATCAACAAGATGGATGAAGCAGATTGGGCTGAAGAACGATTCGATGAATGTGTCACAAAACTTCGACCATTTCTACGCTCTTGCGGCTTTGCAGTTAAGCGAGATCTCAGTTTCGTACCTTTATCAGGCCTCCTTGGTCACAATGTCAAAGTCCGAGTAGACAAAAAGATGGCTCCATGGTATGAGGGTGATTCATTGATCGCTCATCTCGATACAATGCACATTCTCGGCAGGGATGCACTTGCTCCATTGCGCGTGCCAATCTTAGATCGATATCAAGAACGTGGGACCGTAGCAATGGGCAAAGTCGAAAGCGGTATTCTGAAATCAGGTCACAAAATCCTGCTGATGCCAACACATACAACAGTCGTTGTGAATCAAGTCTACATCAACGATCAACCTATCCGAACTGCAAAACCTGGCGAGAATGTGACACTGCGTTTGTCATGTGGACTCGATGATATTCACAAGGGCTTCGTTTTATGTAATCACGACACGAAAGAAGGAGGACCTAAAGCTATTACCTCGTTCGTTGCTCAAGTCGCATTGGTGGACACACTGGAACACCGACCGCTCTTGACAGCCGGGTACAAGTGTGTTCTGCACATCCACACCATTACGCAGGAATGTTGCGTCGTGAAGCTCTTACGCCCCATCGATCCAAAAACAGGCAAGCCATCGAAAAAATCAGTTCCTTTCATCCGTCAAGGTCAAAGCGTTATTTGTCGAATCGAAGTGGAACAAAGCATTTGCATCGAGACTTACGAACGTATGCCACAACTTGGGCGTCTGACGCTCCGAGACGAAGGTACGCCGAACAACAAAGAGTGTCATGATGTACTAATGAATTCTGCTCGATGTTACAGGAAAAACCATCGCGATTGGTAAAGTGCTGACACTGGGTGAGAAGAAACCTTAGCGCGCTGCAGCAAAGTTTTTGTACCACCTTAAAATCCAAAGCATCGAATCATTCGCCTCTGTGTTTCGTCCACTCATTAATGCCGTTCAGCAGCGTATCCACGCAAATTTGCAGCAAATTGAATAAGTTGCTGGCGGATTTAGAAAAGGATGAAAGCGTCTTGCGCATTGACTTACTTCGCGATCTCGCGTATCATTCAAATGTGTATTATCTGACTGAGAAAATGAAAAATCGATTGCGAGCGCATTGTATGACAAAAAGCTTGATAGAGACGTCACTTGCACCTCTTTTTACGCACTTGCATGTCGAGCAGTACGACTGCCATTACGATGACAAGCGAAACTGTGGGACGATAGCAGACATAGTTTTCGACTTTAGGTCGCTTATACATGGGACCAAAAAGCGCAAATCGACCCACCCGAACAAATGTTATGTCGCGAACTTGAGTTTTCGGTATTCCCGGCAAAGAGTTCTCGAGGAGTGCGAAAGCGCTCAGATTGGTGATACTGTACTGACATTTGATGTAATGGCTTGCCTTCCTGATGCAATAGACTCGGGTAAGCATACTATCTTGCATTTTGAGCTTGTTTCATCCAGAGAGTACCCCGAAAGCTTTTATCAAATGCCAAATGAAGTGGATTTAACCGACGATCAGGAAGAGACGAAGAAGAAGCCAGCGGTTGCGGAGGAAGAGCCGGTACTGAATGATACTGATGAGCGTATTGTTGCGTTCGAGCTAGATACCTCGTTTTTGGAGCAGCTTGTATCTTGGAATGATGCCTGCTTGAAAGCTAAGACCGCAGATGGAGAAATAGAGGAGAAGGAACAAGTTGCCAACGTTCTCCAGTTTATACTCGCACTTCCAGTGTACGAAGATGAATGGATCATTGACGAGCGAATCATGGATCTTATCGATGATATCGAAGCCAACTCTGATAGCGAAGACCAAGGCGAAGATGACACCGGACATTCATAATGTATTGCAGTAATACAGGGAAACACCTCACACTTCATATCCGTTTCAGACCGTTACAGTTCAGTTCTGCTCAATCAATTTGCTTTAAAATGGCTATCACCGCGATGAAGAACGGTAGAGCACCAATTGAAGCCTTTCACGTCTCAGTGCTCCACGAAGCCGATGATCTTCATGACACTGAAGACGACAATGACGATTGGGAGATCATACCTGTGGCACCACAAATGATGGAAAAAATAGAAATGATTGATAAGCCTCTAAAGGTGCGTGCAGCTTTACAGAAAAAAGAGCAAGCTGGTCGAAATCGGGGCAATAATCGGAAAGGCAAAGGACCGAAATTTGACGTTTGGGTTGCCAGGAAAGATAAGTATGAAAAAATTGTATGGGCATTATCCCAGCTTAGCGTGGATAGAGCCAGCAACGATAACAAGTGGTTCAACGTTGCGGTCTCTCTTGCAGCGACTGACTTACTGCTCAAAATTGGGCGTGACCCGAATTTGTGCGATTGCCCTCGTGTATGCCATGTACAAGAACACGCAATCACAAAGCAGCAGACACGTTGTCAGTGTCCGGCAAAGAAATGCTCTCTCTGCAACCGTTGCATTGGTACGAAACAAGGTCAGATCACTGAGAAAACAAAGAGTGTTTTACAACCATATCGGGGATCCTCGGCGTCACATTCGCTGTTGTTCGTTGCCGAAGAAATCGTTTGTAAGGGTGAAGGTGCAACAATGACATTATCAGTACCCAATGGTGGTGAGCCAAGCACGCTAAGTATAACAGCATCCGCTTTTCAGATGGCCTCACGATTACTTCGACAATGCAGCATCCTGACGAATGCTTCGGGGAACAGTATTCAACGCCCCTGCTCTTGCTCCCTCCGATCTCTGGGAGAAGTATGGACGAATTGGACAACGCGCTATCATACATTTTCACGCGTCAGCTTATCCGAGGAAGAAGCTACCAAATTCTCGTCTGGAACACGTCAGATGATGGAGTTTGATGAAGAGACTAAATCTTACTTTATGTCTTTCAAATGGCATCAAGCTGCCAAACCTCAGAAAGGTGACACAGCCAAAATCGCAGCACGAAGAGCCTTGACTGCTGACCAGAAGAAGCAGAACGCTGTAGGTGAATCTTTGTTATATATTTCACCCGCTTGAACTCATCAGAGTTTATGCATTTGTAGTTTTTCGCATCGCTTTGTCGAAAGGCTTGGCTCAAGGCACAAGCCAAAGTGACCACAATACTCGCCAAAAAAATGGCTGCATCATCTGGATCGCCAAACGAATCGACTCAAAGGATGGAAGCTGAAGTGCTCACATCTCTTGGAATCAGAAGAATGGTAAAGTGGATTGAAGATGACCAAGATATCACGATCGAGAAGCAGAAAGAAGAATCTCGAGAGAAAGCTGAAGGTGGCATTGTGGCTCATAACGCCTGGGTACGAAGAAAAGAGCGTTTACGCGTTCAGCTTCCGTCTTCTGAAGTGAAGCTACTGGCTGAGAAACCTTCTCGATTTGACTTCTCTTTAAACAAGCACGTGTTGCGCCCAAAATCAAAACATACGATCGCGTCCTCCACGGTGGAATTGATGCAGCAGAGCGGTTTTAAGTATGTACATGCCATGAATGAAGGCTTTCAAGGACGTGGAGGCGATCTGGAGCGATGCAAAGAAGTCTTGCTGAAAAAAGGTCACATTCTGAAGGCAAACTTTACAGCTACTCCCGGCGAAAACGATGCGGATAATCCGTACTCTCAGGATCGGTACTACTTCGAGAAGCAAAACAATCATGTGCTTAGAAAGCAAAGAGAAATCACCCAGCGTCGTGAAGAGCAAAGAAAAAAGAAATACACTGCTTGGATCGCTCACAAAGCCATGAAAGAAAGAGCCCTCAAATATTTATCACATATTCCACACCCTCTCAGTTCCGGACAAGGAAGTAGAGAGGGAGTCAACGGATGTTACAATGAAGAAGATGATTCAAAGGAGTCCAAAGATGATGATTACGAGGATGACTATGAAGAGCCTGAAGGCAAGAAGGAAGTATTGGATTTCGATGGTTTCCAAAGTGCTTCAGCTTTTGTGAAGTGGGTACAAGTAGGAAAGGCACTCAAAGCAGTGGATCGAGGGCTTTTTGATGCTTGGGTACAATGGAGTGCGTCTTACACATCTTTGTCAAAATGCCGCATGTACTGGCAGAGTTTTGATCCGATCGCTTGCGATGTTCACTGCACATCCTCTGAAATTCGCGATATATTCCTGAAGCTTTTACATCGCCAAAATGTTAATTACCGCGCGGCATTTCTACGTCATTGCGAGAAAAAGTACAGATTTCTGCTGTCTCAAGACAGCGACATCGTGTCACAAGATATGACAGATCAAGAGAAAATGCAGACATTCAAAACACTCAGCATGAAGGAGTTCTCTTGTCTTCTTGTTAAGGATCTGGGCATTGTGTTGCACCAGGAAGAGCTGCAGCGATTAGTGGAATATTTTGACGTGAATGGCGATCAAATGGTGAGCATGAAAGAATTTTTGGATGTCGTCGGTGAGGAGCGAAGTATCCAATGTCATGGTGACACAGAACTGCTTCTGGAACGCGTTTGTATGTGGGAAACTGTCTGTCATGAATGTGGAATGCTGAACGCTTATAAGCTTGTTCAGGGTAATTCCGCTTCATCAGCTCAAAAACATCGCATGCGAGCCGAAACACCTGGACATCTCTTACGCAGAAAGGGAAACCGAGCCCGCTTTCAATGTTCTGTCGAAAGCGACTTGCGTCAGGTCAGGCAGGTGGCCCCCAAAAAGTGCTTATTTGCAAGCTGGAATGACCAGCACAGTACTCCGTCTCTCAACAGACTGGAAGAATGGTCATCAGATGCACGACAAAAACACCTGTTGAAGCAACTCATCACAAATGGAGCTCCTCCAGACGCTCCTGCCTTGACCCGGACGGATAATGACCTTATCGACCCGACAACGACATTATTCCTCCAGTGGCAATCTCCTGCTGTTTCTGGAATCAATGGAACCGCTTTCTATATCTTGGAGTTCATGGGAGCCGAAGGATCATTAAGCTTTCGTCAACATGAGTTTCATGAAATCTATCGGGATCCACACGACTGCAACGACAATGAAGGACGTCCACGGTATCAATTCATCGTGAAAGACTTACAATCAAACACGAAATATGGTTTTAGGATACGAGCTCTGAATGGATTTGGTGCTGGGCCATACACTTTTCGTTGTTATGTGACAGCGCCAATGACACCCTCAGCTCCGATTGCAGCACGCATTAGCTCCAATTCCATCCATCTCTGCTGGGGCACCTCCGACAGCTACAAACAACGGCTTGAAGAGCTTCGACAACTCTTCGACGAAATTGATGCGGATAAAAGTGGAGAGATCTCACGAGACGAACTAATGGATCAGGTCGAGAAGCGAAGACCTAGACTGCTGGAATTTTTACAGCGTACACAAGTGGCTGGTGATCACCATCGACTTTGTGTTTTTGATGCAATTGAAAGCGATGATAATGAGCTGATTTCTTGGGATGAATTTCGTCAGTATTTTTCCACCACACTGGATGTTGATGCTGGGAATGACTGGCAGCAGGAAAGCATGGGCTCAATACGTACCTCTAAAAGTATAAGGCGAAGTGGGAAGAGTGCGAGCTCAGAGCCAACACAAACTCGATACATTCTGAAACAATGCCAAAATGAAGCAAACGGCGATTACATTGTGATCTACCGCGGAGCTAAGGCTACATTCGCGGTCCACGGTCTTGCAAGTGCTTCAACGTATCAATTCCGCTTACAAGCCGCCAATGAAGAAGGCATATGCAGTCTCCACAGTGAGGGTGTCATAGTTAACACACTACTCCAAACACCAAAGCCTCCAATCCTCCTCGAACCACCGACATGTTCTACAATCAAATTGGGATGGACACCTATGGATGCTGTTTCCGCGAACAAGCTCGAGGTGCAGTCACGCCAGCAAAATCTCGTTGCAATGCAGAAAACCGACTCAGTTAGTAAAATACTGAATGAGTGGGCTCAAGAAAACTCTTTGGCTTCCGGCACTGTGGACTTGCGCGCAAAGTTCAATCGCTACGATTCGGACGGAAGCAATTATATCGAGCTACCCGAGCTCAAGACACTGTTAGAAGAGCTTGGTGTCCCACCATTGGAAGAGCGACTAAACGCTTACTTTCGCGAGTTTGATAGCAATGAGGACGGAAGGATATCATTCGATGAGTTTACTACCTGGTGGACAAGGTCTCAAGTCGAGTACATCTTGAAGCGAGATGAAGGCGTTTCCACAAAAGACGAGGCTGAAAATGAAAGTGCTATGATCATTATCGCGTATTCTGGCAGAGACACTTGCTCACGCACAAACAAACTCGAGCCCAACAAGATGTATACATTTCGACTTCGTGCATTTTCTTCCCGCGCGAGAAGTGAGCTAAGTGAGGGAATCACTGTTTGCACTGCACCTGAGGCTCCGACGTGTCCTGGTGTTGTTTCTCGCACCTTTTCGGATGTCTGGATTCGATGGTATCCAGGGCACAATGGCGCTTCGAAATATCTGGTGGAGTGCCAATTTGTGGACACATTTTCAGACTTGTCACTGAGTAATCGAAAGCGTCATACTATGACTGCAAAAGATTGGTTGAACGTTTACGAAGGAGCAGAGCCTATAGCGTCCATCTCAAACCTACTTCCACAATCTGTTTATCGTCTTCAAGTATTTGCGATCAACACTGATGGCATCAAAAGCAAGGCGAGTATCATTTCCCAGTTTTGTACGTTATCGTCGGAGGAGCAGCGTACGGAACAAACATTGAGACCGGAAAACGCTGGGAAACATTTTGTGATAGAATGCGGTAAAGAAGGTGATGTTGTAGTCGGAGACACGATCTTGTTTTGTGAGCGTATATTCCAAGACGAGTATGGAAATATCTCCGAAGGCAAAGCCAATCAGGGGATCTTGGACGAGGATCTGGTTTGTAACGCCATGAAGGCTTCATTCTGTTCCACAAACACGAGAAGGTCATGCAAGGTCTTCATCGGCGAGCGTACAGTTGCCGCACGCGTCTCAAGCATACGTAAGGGTAAACGAGGATCGTTGCTGGCCCTTGAGGTCATATGGAGTATTTTTCAGCCGAATGAGACCAACCCTCTGCAATATACCAAGTACGCAGAGCCCAGGAAGCGTCAACAATCGTGTGGAAGCACCGTCCGGAAAAGTGCCACGTTCACACCGCGAAAAGTTCGATCAGATAAAGCCGTTTTCCTGGCATTGCCGCGAAGCAGCAAGGTATTTCGATACGAACGAGATGTGTATCACTTTGAGAGCTTCCGATGCAAATGGGACGATGAAGAAGCTCGAAATAATCAAACTTGGACAAAGTAGTGATTATCAATTGATTAGAGCCGTTTAGCTACTTTTCTTCCAAATTGATATTATCACCAAAACGACCGTACAATAGCTTCTTGAGAATCTAAAGCAAAGCAGCGTGAGGCCGGTTCTAGTGAGATGATCGCTGTTTGATAGGTACCGCATGTCTATTCTCCAACTCTTCCTCTTCAGTCACAAGACTCTCATTAGCTTTTTTGGTCGTTTCTGTGAGCTCCTCCAGATACTCCTGTGCACCTTCTTCTGATCTTTCGACAAAGCTTTCACCGATCATCAAACTAGCAGAAAAAGTAAATTCAGATTCGATTTCTCACATTTTCTGGTGAATATGTTCGCGTACTGAACGCTGTCTCCTTCTCCCATCATCAACTCTGTAACTGCGTCTTCTAGCGTGTCCAATTTCTCCTGCAGCGAAGCGATGATATCGACAGTGCTCATGATACACGAACATACCTGCAACGCTTTCTTCTCCAGCCGCAGCTGATTTAATCTAAAATTGATTGCTCCGAACTCATTGATGCGCTCTTGATCTTCACGCCGCACCTATAACAAGCGCAAGTCCCTGAACTGTGTGATAATTCTGTACAAGAATTAAATTTACATCAGCTTGGACTCCTTGCTCCTGCATTAACATTGGTGCAATCGCCTTCTCTTTCCATTGGTTGAAATGTGTGCAATCCTGTTGCTATTTTCTGTGGTGAAGAAACAAAAAGATTTCGAAGATGACCGCACCAACAATTTCGCGGACACCGGTAGCTCAAAGGAATGCAAACTTGACGGGGAAAGGGGAAACCTACCGCGCGCAGTCGAAAGAAAAAGATGTTCGTATGTCCAACATTGTAGCTGCTAAAGGTGAGTCATTTATAAGCACACGATCTAACCAATAGGTCGATCAACACTCCTTCTTGTTTCGTATCATAGCAATTGCAGATGCAATTCGAACCAGTCTGGGTCCGCGTGGAATGGACAAAATGATACAGCAGGGAAATGGTGAGGTGATAATCTCAAACGATGGTGCTACTATTCTGTCACAAATGCAAGTGTATCATCCGACCGCGAAGATGTTGGTCGATTTGTCGAAATCGCAGGATATCGAAGCTGGTGATGGAACAACAAGTGTATGCGTCGTAGCTGGTGCTCTTCTTTCGGTCTGCGAGAATCTTCTTATGAAAGGAATCCATCCGACAAATATCTCCGAATCTTTCGGGTTGGCTGCCAAGAAGACGGAAGAATTTCTCGTCGGCATGTCGAAACCCGTTGACCTGAGTAATCGTGATGAGCTGATTCAGTGTGTCAATACGTCATTATCATCGAAAGTCATCTCCGAGTACTCTGACCGGTTGTCACCTATTGCCGTGGATGCAGTCCTCAAAGTAATTGATATTGAGACCGCAACTAATGTGGACCTCGATTCCATCATGGTTGTAAAACAACTGGGCGGAACGATCGATGATTCCGAACTGATCAGTGGCCTGGTCTTCAGCAAGGGATTCGATAAATCTGCAGCTTTGGATGCTCCGAGTGTTATCCAGAATGCAAAAATCGCGTTGATCCAATTCTGCTTGTCAGCTCCGAAAGCAGATATGGAAAGCAATGTGGTCATTCACGATTATGCCGCGATGGATCGAATTTTGCGAGAAGAACGAAAGTACATTCTCAATCTCTGCAAACAGATCAAAAAGTCAGGAGCCAATGTTCTCCTAATTCAAAAAAGCATTCTTCGTGATGCCACGAATGACTTATCACTACACTTCTTGGCCAAAATGGGTATTCGTGTTATCACCGATATTGAACGAAATGATATCGAGCATATCGCCACCACTCTTGGCTGTCTTCCGGTCGCAAACATTGAATATCTGACAGCCGACAAACTCGGCACAGCAGAATTTGTGGAAGAAGCCAATCTAGGAGGGCACAAAGTCGTTAAAGTTACTGGTATCGCGAAACATGGCATGACAATGTCCATTCTTATCCGAGGATCGAATAAGCTTGTATTGGAAGAAGCCGAGCGTTCCCTGCATGACGCATTATGTGTTGTTCGATCACTCGTCAAGAAACGTTTTTTGATTTGTGGAGGTGGCGCACCAGAAATTGAAATTGCGCAAAAGCTTGCTGAATATGCGAATACTTTGCAAGGTGCTGCAAGCTACTGTCTACAAGCATTCGCCAATTCGATGGAAATTATTCCGTACACTCTGGCGGAGAATGCTGGTTTGGATCCTATCAAACTTGTGACAGAGTTGCGTGCGAAACATGCTGAAGGCAAACAAAGTATGGGCATCAACGTCCGCAATGGATTGATTGGGGATATGTATGAGCTCAATGTATTACAACCCCTACTTGTCAACACCAGTGGTATCTCGCTTGCAACAGAGTGTGTTCGGATGATCCTCAAGATTGACGATATTGTAATGGTGCGATAAAAGTACGATTTGAGGCTTTGTCGGGGAAGTTTGTACTTGTTATTTGATTGCAGTCTTCCACAAATATTCAAACTATTCTCCTTATCGAAGAGCTATTTGATGCTGTCTATCATCTGACGTAAGCTGACGTGGAAGGTGCTTTACTGAATTGATGACGACTTCTTCATAGGTCTGACTCTCACGATCATAATCCAACACATTGACACATGTGTTTTCCTGCTCAAATTCGTGCATGTGCTCCAAATTCCCATAGAGGCACTGCGACAGTATAATCTTGTTGAATCTCCCATGTGCGACAATCATGATGTGATCTTGTGCAGCGGCCTGGCGCATGATGTCTTCTATTTTGGGATTTCCACGAGCGATAACATCAATAGGACATTCCCCGCCGGGAAATCGCTTGTCGTAGTGACCGAATCGCCATTCTTTCACGATGGAATGAAAACCGTGATGCTTTTCATGACCCTGTCCTTCAAATTGCCCGTAGCTCATTTCTTCAAGTTCTGGGAAGCTCTGCACGCATAAATTAGGATGTGTATTGGCGACTATCTGGGCTGTCTCTTGCGCACGAGCTAAAGCGCTGCTGATGATCGCGGTGAGGGGGAGATCACGAGTTGCTTCGGCCAAATTGGCTGCTTGTTCCCGGCCAGTATCATTTAAAATGGTATTGATTCCACGTCCTTGTAACTTTCGAGTGTAATTGTAATCTACATCAGCAGCAAAAAGTTTGGAATTTGATGAGATAATTATGTTAATATGAGAATGTACCTGTTTGGCCATGTCTGCACAGATATAATCTAGTGAAGCCTTGTGCTAATAGTGGAAGCAGAATTACGGTTCCGGCTCTTTCCTTTGGTAGCCTTCCATCTTCTATCATATTTAATTATTATGTATGTGCGTGCATGAACGAGGCGAATTCTCTCAAAATATCCGGTTTATCATCAGTGCAGCGTAAGCACGTAGGACTAAAAGGAGGACGCTGGTCAGAACTAACTTGAAATTTGTATAGCTCTGATAAGCGCCTTGTTGGACCGTCTTCAATAAACTGACTGTCTTATCTATTACTCTACGTTAAATTCGTCTGATCTGCTGCAGCTCCAAGTGTTCTGACTCCGATCAAGTCGACGCATAAACTCTGAGCATGTGTGACTGTATAGTATTGTATTTCATCGATGTCAACGAATGATAGAATCACCGACTTATAAAATATTACTCGCATCATTTTCGTCATTGACTTAATCTTTTTCGTGTCTTACGTACAGTAGCAGTTACGATAAGAGTGTTTTCATCAGAGAGGCGATCACTATTTTCAAATATGTTTGTAATTATTGCACGAAAACATTTCCTTTTAGCCAAAGAGGCGTTTTCTAGATTTCTTTCCCATTCAGATCGTCAGTTATTCTACTCATTAATGCGATTGAATGGCCTTTGAACTATCCTCTTTGCGCTTCAGCTCTAGCAAGAAAAATGCGGCAGAAGCTGTACGCACACGGCCTCGAGTAGCTTCAGAAGAACTGGTTGTACCTGGCGTCGAAACAGCTAGTCCCGTATACTATGGAGTTGATACATTCTCGCCAACGTTGGTTGACCTCTACACTGCTGATGAAAAGCGCATTGTGTGGTCGTCTCGAGCACATCGCAAAATGATGACAACGCTATTCAGATCATGGCACGGTAAACAGTGGAAATTGTACTCTTTGAGCTTTTGGAGTGGGTTATGCTCAATCTGCGGAAATTCTCTCTTGCTTGCTGGTTGTATCGCGGAAGTCACGTCTCATGCTTCTTCCATATCGACAAACGAAATGCATAGGAAAGTGGACCAGCCACTGTTTTATGGAGTGATTTTCTATTTGCTGACCTATATTTTAAATCATTTTGAAGTGATCAACAGCTGTCACAATTTGGAGGTATGCAGGTTGCTTTTGTGAATCTTCATGTCGTCTCTGACTTTTGTGCGGATAGATTTGGTTGGAGGAATATTTTCACGGGTGCGAGCCCATGCTGCAGAGGCGATATTTTGGGATTTTTCCGTACCGGATCGATTTCTGGATTCAAGTGTTGGGTATATTAGCGTCGGGGTTCTTCATACTAACTCGGGTTGTCGTTTCAAAATTCATCGATGAGACTGATAATTATGGTGTCGCCAATGTTCAACGCACTGATGTGACACTTATAGTTGGGTACTGGCTCCCATATTTCATCGGGTCATTTATATTGTTGTTATCGGCATGCTTGGCCCACGTCGAGGTAATGCATCAGTGGTTTTCGTGGAGACTACCAAGTTTAGAGAGCTGGGTAACAGGTGAGGAGCATCTACACACCTGACCATCGATATGTTACTGATGCAATTTGTATAGGTGCGGATTTGATCGGGGCATTAGGAATATTCATTTCTTCTTGCATGCAATTTATCGATCCGATGTCTATGATATGCGGCTTCACGGCGTGCATCCTGCCTTTTATGTTCGGATGTCTTTTCAGATTGTGCTCCAGTATTCTTAGTATTCTGGAGTTAGAGGTCATGCACAAGCGGCATAAGCATCCCGAATACGCTGTACTTCAGAATCCGATCGGATACGGAACGGGATTGTAAACTCATTCGATCAGCCAGGCTGATAACATACAAGTAGAATGGGCAATTGTGCTTACTACATAAATATAACATCGTTTTTTTGAAAACTTACTTCACGCTTATGCTCAAGTGATTAACTTGGAGCGTGACCATGACTGATTTACTTACTCCCGTGGCAATAGCTCCAATCAGCTGCAAAGCGCTATGTTTGGGCGAGATTAAATGACCAGGAACACACGATTTTGATTTTGGGTGTTGTATTGCCTATTTGGCAGCTAGAGGTTTAAATTTTTGCATAACTGACCTTCACCAAGGTTAACTGGAATGTGCCAGCAGTACTTTCTTGAATGTCCTCCTATTTTTGTTTCGTCCAACTGTGTGCTGAACACCCAGCGATCATCAAACGTGACAAACTGAACGGTTAGCCACTCTTCAGAGAAATACAGCTCGAAGAAACCATAAGGATTACCAGGAGCAATCCACTTGTTCACTATCAATTTCTCGGCATTGGCTGGAGGCTTTCCAGATGTCTCGCTTTGTATACCACCACCACCACCATTTTCGATAAAGTTGGTTCCCCAGTTGCTAACGTCATGATTGAAACCATGCGTGTGGCCATTCAGCCAAAGATGCACATTACCGGCTTTCGTTACAGCATACCACGTTTTCATATCTTCTTCACTCATGTGGAAATGGGGGGAGTAATGCGAGTTTACGACTTTCCAGGTTGCATTCGAACGAGAAAGATCTTTTTGTATTTCTCGCAATGATATGTCCCACCAATCCGTGATGATTGCAGCACAGGCATCATATAGCTCCGTACTTCCTCCCGCACAGAGTTTTGACCCACGTGACTGCGCACTACATGATTTCTCGAGCACTTTCTGTTTATCTTCAGACGATTCCACGTTTCTCACATAACCATAACACTGACAACAAATCTGTCTCAAACCGTGAGAATCGGCTTTATTCGTATCCACATTGTATATCTCGACCGAGACTCCGTCTTGTTCAAACCTGTCAACGTAATAGTGATCTCTCAGTTGCCAGCGGTTATTATTGGGGCTCTTATATGTTTGTTGCAGAGAAAATTTGAGGTTGAGATATTTTTTCAATTCTTCCACACTTTCGCATTCGCGGAAGCTGTAATCCTCATCACCACATATAAACTCTGAGCCACCCAGATCATGATTACCGACAACTCCAATCCATGGAATTTCCCGTAAGGATGCTTGGTTATAGATTGATTCATATGTGTTTTCCATCCTGCTGTGTACATCGCTTGGTCCAACTCCGTTCCAGTAGGCATTGTCTCTATCAAATATTATAAGCGTTGATTCGTCAAAAGCAGACTAATTCAACCTTACCCGTGATTAATGATTCGAACAGGCTTTAGCTCGGAGGCTGCTTGGGATAAAATCTCGGCCACATTGATTTGAGCCCAATAATCTGTCTTGTACTCTATTGAGTCTTCTGTGGTTTTGCGATATTTGCTGCAACACGATCCTGGTTTATACGTCGTTGCACCCCAATCACCAATAGCCAGCATGGTGAATGCAGAACGAGCTGAATAGTAAAATCATTAGAAAACATTCCTTCTCAGTTTTGCTGTCAAACCTGTGTCTGGAATAGTTTTCGGCTGTTTCGACATTTTTGGTGAAGACTTGTCGGGCTTTTCCAATAGATCGGCTTCTGATACTTGGTCCGAGGGTGCGATAGGACCGGATGTTTTAGTCTCTTTATCATCATTTCTCACTACTACCGCAATGATTGTGATGATAATTGCAGCCGCAATAGTAATACCAATAGCGAGCAATAATTTTCTCGTATACATGAGTATTGTTATCTCTCTGATGGAGTAGAATTCAAAATGGTCGAAATCTTAAGAAACTGGAACACTATCGAAAGTGAATACACCAACGTGCGTGCAGCAGGGCAAGTGACTAAAATCCTAATGCAGCTCAATCTAAGTAAATGGCTCATTTGTATCACTGAATCGCCTTTCTGCGACATGCAAAGAGTTTCAGTATTCTAGTAACGATGGAATCACTTCATGGACGTCATACTCCAAGCGGTTGACCATCGCAGGTCTTTGAATAAAGGACAAATGTCGACGCTTAGGATGCATCCGTCGAAACTGACTTGATACGAAAGCGAATAATTTCTTTGATTGGTTAGAAACCATATCAAGCCAATCAAATGAGTTCCCAGACTTTTAGTGCAGCGCTTCGGCGGGAATAATGAACGATAACGTAAATGTCCCATCTAGTGATGCTCACAATCATGCGAGTGAGAAAGAGCATAATAAGAAACAACCGCAGCATCGCAACGTTACGGATCAACCAGAGCTTTTGATTGATACGACCGCACAAACCGTGAAAGCTCGCTTCCTTCAATTTCTCTGCGGATATGGGCAAGAACCTGTATCTACACAAAATGGAGTGCATCCAGACACTCACACCAGCGTAGACGCGGAAGAGCTCCTTACAAGTACAATTAACTACAGTCAACAAGCTGAAGTGATGCGAAACACTGAAACATCCTCTTTGTTTGTCGATTTCTCTCACGTACTGGAATATGATTCCGACCTTGCGCAAGCCATCCACGCTCAATACTACCGTTGGGAGCCCTACCTTCGTCGTGCTGTATTTGAATTCATCCGAATGGAGGACGCTGCGTACACTATCAGTGAAGATGCGAATAAGTCACAGCGCGAATTTTTTGTTTGCTTTTACAACTTTCAGCATGTTTCTCAGTAAGTCTTCTAATTTGACTAGCGGACGAATTTTTGCTAAAATTCTTTATTTCTGATAGTATACGTGATTTGAGGATGCGCAACGTTGGCGAATTGGTATCTTTCTCGGGTACAGTGACGCGGACGACCGAAGTTCGTCCTGAATTGCTGTATGCGGCTTTCACATGCAAAGAATGTGGAGGTGATACTTCTGGTGTGGAGCAGCAATTCAAATACACCGAACCTGTGAAATGCCAGAATCCGTTCTGTCCCAATACATCAGATTGGGAACTGAATACGGAGAAATCGATATTTGTGGACTGGCAGAGAGTAAAAGTACAAGAAAACAGTGATGAAATTCCAGCGGGGAGTATGCCCCGCTCTATTGATGTTATATTGCGACACGAAAATGTTGAACAAGCAAAAGCGGGGGATCGCGTTGTATTTACGGGAAGTTTGATTGTGGTCCCCGATGTTTCAAAGTTCTCAAAAGTTGGTGGAGATATCGCAGTAGCTGCAAGATCTCAAGGCTCGGCGAACAGCACAAGAGGGATGGAAGGAGAGGGTGTCCGAGGTCTCAAAGCATTGGGTGTGCGCGAACTTACTTACAAAACGTGTTTTTTGGCATGTTCGGTACAAACAATGGAACAACGATTCAATAGTATCTCTATCCGTAATGAAGACGGAGATGAGGATGGATTCGACCCAGCTACTGACTTCACAGAACACGAACTTAATATGATTCGACAGATCAAGGAAGATCCTGATCATTATGTCAAAATGGCAAAATCATTGTGCCCGTCTGTGTACGGACACGATGAGATCCGGCGAGGGATATTACTCATGCTCTTTGGTGGAGTGCACAAAACGACTTTTGAAGGTATCAATCTGCGTGGTGATATAAACATTTGCATTGTTGGTGATCCTTCTACGGCAAAGTCTCAATTTCTCAAATATATTTGTACCTTTTTGCCTCGTGCAATCTACACATCTGGAAAGGTCAGCACTGCGGCAGGATTGACGGCATCGGTCACACGAGACGCAGATAGTGGAGAATACTGTGTGGAAGCTGGGGCACTTATGTTGGCTGATAATGGTATTTGTTGTATTGATGAGTTTGACAAAATGGACACTATGGATCAAGTTGCTATTCATGAAGCTATGGAACAACAGACGATCTCGATCACAAAAGCTGGCATCCAAGCAACTCTGAATGCTCGTACATCAATCTTGGCAGCCGCCAATCCGTACAATGGACGATATGATAAGACTAAAACCCTTAAATATAATGTCAATATTTCGGCCCCAATCATGTCTCGTTTTGATTTATTTTTCGTGGTCTTGGACGATTGTGAAGAAACCATCGATCAACGTGTTGCTCAACATATTGTGGATACTCATATGCCTCCGGATCTGAGAAGAAGGAACACAAGTACTACGGCTTACAAGGAAGAAGATTTGAAGCGCTATATCAAATATGCAAGAACGCTGAATCCGTTGATCACCGCGGATGCCAAGCAGATGATGATAGCTTGTTACCGCAGTCTTCGTGAAAACGATGTCGTCAGCAATGGACAATCAAACATTGCTTACCGTATCACGGTTCGACAGCTGGAGTCCATGATTCGCTTATCTGAGGCCTTGGCACGTATGAACTTGAGCGAGATTGTCACAGTCGACCATGTCGAAGAAGCTTATCGCCTACTGAGCAAATCGATCATTCATGTCGACACAAGGAACGTAAAACTGAGCGTTCCAAGACCAGGCAATAAAAACAATGAAGATGACGATGATATGGACGTAAATGGAGCATCCGAACAGCAATCTCCGACCGAACCTCCAGTTGCATCGGATCAGTTGAATTCGAGTGATATCGCTCCTAAACACTCCATGGAAACTGATCAATCGGCTCCATCACAACAAGACGGGAGTGAGCTTTCTATATCGTTTGAAAGGTATGCAACTATTCAAAAAGCGATCGGTAGATATATACGTGAGAAGGAGGAAGAAGATTTGATAGCTGAATCCACCAAACTCTCACATAAGACAAGTGGAGAAGATGAAATGAGCGATGTCGAAGCAAAAGACCTCGATGTTGGTGTACTTCAAGGAGAACTAGTGACATGGTATTTGGCAGCACAAGATATCACGTCAGAATCGCAATTATCTCGTGAGAAAGATATGATCATGTCCGTCATCGACAAACTCATTCAAGATAAGCTTCTGGTATTGGCTCACCACGACGATGGTGGTTCGAACGATCAGCAGTCGTTCGAAAATGAAGAAGAGAGGAAACAACTACGGTATCTGACGGTCCACCCGAATCTCGCTTTGTAAGAGTGTCATGCGTACTATAAGCAGGCTAAAGATTTCTCTGAATGAGGTATTGCTTCTTGATGCTGATTGTTTAAGGAGACATGCAGGAAGGTTATTCGTTCAGCTCTATTACGCGGAATTTTGCCAAATACAAAGTCCTAATAGTTCTGAATGAGTCTTCTTCACCCTTGCTGATCGATAAAGTAAGCGCAATTTCTAGTGAGTTATGACATCGCTCTAATATTAGAATCGTATCCGCTAAAATTAGCATTGCATGAGATGCATTGTTCTCTTAGCGTCAGGCCCGTGGAAAGATGGATATACAAAAGGAAGACGACTACGTTGAAGAAGCTGACAACTCATATGAAGAAGATTATGAGATAGATGGCCAATCAGAGCAGAAATTATACGGCGAGACTAGTATTGCTGGTCTGACATTGAATCAATATTTACATGTTGCTCACGATGGTGTGAGCATCCGTTTTACCGACAAGCACACTGAAAGCAGTTCGCAATTCCTCAAAAAGGCTCACAAGAAAAGTTTGGGTGCTAGAACCAATGGACATCTCCAAATGACAACACTTGTGAAACAGAAAGTCTTGCCTGGTAAAGATGTATATCCATCCTTGTCAGAAATCGTCAGGAAAAGCACGAAAAAGACGAGAGAGAATACCGGCGCGCTTGCTCAGAGCGAGTTTGTCTCAAAATCAAGCACAAAGAATTTAATGGCTCCTACAAGTAAACAACGATACAAAGGTCGTCAACGAAGAGGCAAGACCAATAGCAACAGAGGAAGTGATGTAGAGATTGTGGCGCAAACTTCAAAGATAGTGGACAATACGTTCCCGAAATTGACATATTCGCCTTCCATGCAATCGGTGCTCAACCCGGAGATGGAGATTGCAAGTAAATTGCCGCTACTGTGAAATACATACGGAGTAATCACATGGGGTAATACATAGCTCATTACAATCCTTTTATGGTGATCCACCCTAGCACCATGCGCCATGGAACATCACAATTATGCACTGGTTGGATGACAGGTTCTTTGCGGAACCTGTTCGCATAAGCCCGACGTAATGGCCTCTTATCTGTTACTTCACCCCTACCCAGTCGTTGACTCAGGGCAGAAGGACTTTTTCTCGTCGAATCATTGTGTCGAGTAAAGGCATGGGTAATTAGGAGGGTACATATAACAGTTATGAGCGAACAATGCACACAGTAAGAACAACGTTATGTAAACTTGTCAGGTGGGTTCTGCAGGGTTGACACGTCAGGAGGACCTGTTGGTTGTGTACGATGACCATTGCTGTAGAATAAGTCACTTTTTGATTGCGGCTCACACGAGATAACGTACTTCAATTGCCTGGTAGACCAGCAATTCACACTAGAAAATTCGCAATGCTTCCGCACTCAGCAGTGTTGCGAAGAATGACGAGAATCATGCATCTGTGTAGCGTAATCAGCACAATCGCCAACCACATACCAAATGCTCAAGGTGACGCAACATCACCAATATTGAGGAGGCTATCCCAACCCATACAAGATTTTGGTGCGAGTAAACCAATAGCATCTGCTGAAAGCAAAAAAGAGGTGGAATCCTTCGTAGACATTTCATTGGAGTCAGCAATAAATCCGCAAGGAAGTTCTACGCAGAATACCGGCCAAACTTGCATGCAGGTGAGTGTCGAGCGATTTGCGACATATTGCATCGAGGGCCCGATTTGTATCGGACCCAAGGAAGCTCAAGGGGGGAAAAATTGTCCAAAAAAGGGCACCGTCGCCGTTGCTGATTGTGTCGGGGATGATAAGCAGTGCATACTCCCCGCCGACGCGCAATGTGAGGTCATCAAGACTGGAGTTTGGGGATGTACTATAGCCATGACCACCACTGAAGTGCCAATTAAACCAGAGGTCGCTGGTGATGCGGATTCAAAAACACCAAGTGCACCATGTCCACTTCCACAACCTGAGTCTGGGCCATGTCCACTACCGCAACCTGGGTCAGCACCATGTCCACTACCGCAACCAGAACTCACGCCGACGCCTCCCGAAGGTCCATCCCCGACATTACCGCTTCCTCCGACAGGAAGTTCGACACCTCCACCAACCCCATCTCTCCCAGTAAACCCAGAACCCCCAGAATATGAGGAAGGAGAACCTCCATTCGAATCAACACCTGTGGTAACAAACCCTGATGGTGTTTTCGAACCGCGCCCCTTGCAGCCCGAAACAATTGATCCTCCTCCGATAGTCGACCAACCGCCACCTCCACCACCACCGATTGTACCAGAACTTCCACAACCTCTTCCGCCCGTGCCACAAACCCCATCGGCTCCGTGCCCACAGTTGCCAAATTGGTCTACGCCGCCAGCCTCACCATGTCCGGAGTTACCGAAACCGCCAATGAGTCAGGGTAGCCAACAAGAATCCACCCCTATTCCAGGTCAAGGGCCATCGACAAATTCACCTTGTCCAACTCTTCCCATTCCAGAAAAAGCTCTGCCGACTCCGTGCCCTGAACTGCCAAAAGCTCCATGTCCACTCCCTGGATGGAACGACAAAGGTAAAGAGAATGCTCCATGTCCACTTCCTGGATGGAACGAAAATGGTAAAGAGAAAGCTCCATGCCCACTTCCTGGATGGAACGAAAATGGTAAAGAGAAAGAGGAATTGCCTCAAGTGAATGAACCTGAGGAAGCCTTCTCCAACGACGAGAAGAAAGTTTTGTCACCTGAAAGCGCAAAACCTCCGGTATCCGACGTAACCAAACAAGAAGACTCGGAACATGTTTCAGTTAAGACGAAGCAATCGGGCAGCAGAAGACTTGCCTCGTCGTTCATTGGAACAACCGCCGCTATTGTTTTAGTTGCTGTTCTGAGTCTCGCTTGGCAAATTTAGAGAATAAGTCGAAAGATTGAGCTCAACATAGGCATTTCAGTTATTGCACGTTTCAATGATAATGACAGATGAATCTAATCAACCATAAAGATGACTAGACTTCGATCGGAAGCTCTTGGCGAAAACCCCATTCTGACCAGGAGCCATCATATACCGCAATGCTACTCACAGAGTGGTAAAAGACATTGTGTGTATGATTCTTGAGTTGTTTTCTTACTCAGTCAAAGGCTTTCCAAGCAGATGCAAGCCGAACAGAAGAACTCCCGCAGAGATGCCCGAGCCGCACCTGTGGACCATGACAGGTATTGAGGACAGCTGAGTATCGTATGGAGAGATAAGTACGTACGTGGTTATGATGGGTGTTTTGCGCTCTAGATCCACACCTGGCTCCCAGTTTCAATAGGACGAAAGTGTCGAAGGCAAGGGGTGAGTGCTTACCTGCATCTGCAAACGCTTTGCGTATGCTGGAAAGCTCACGAAATTGCTAGAGCACAAGAGCGTGAGAAAAGCGATCACCCAATATCTGAGACTTTTACCGAAAAGTCATCTTCCACGAGCAAGTTTGTGAAAGGCACGTTGATGGACCCAGGTATATGTCCACTTCGTAGGCCTTGTCGAGGTTCCTACCAACGACAATCTTACTTCCTGATAATGTTGTCTTAGTCTGGAAACACGCACTGGTTCTTGAGCCTTGAACCGATTCGAAGGACGTGCGTCAATAATAGAAGTGGCTGAATTGAGACTTTGCAAGATCTACTGAATCTCTTAGCACGGAGATGTTTCACAGGCAAACCTATCAAGCTACCTGATCGGCATTCGCGACAAGATTTGTCTGCGGATTCGTGACATACTTTCCAGCACTTTCTTCCACCTTTTCAGATCCTTCTGTCGCTGTATTCACCGAGAATCCTTGCTTTTTCCAGCCACTGATCCCTCCTACGAGAAGTTACTACGATGTAAAATAATCTGCTTCCTTGTACCATTGAGAATGTGAACGTCGACGTGTCCAAAGTATTTAAACATCCACCAGCATCGAGCTGGACTGAAGCAATTCTGTCCTCCGTATACAATCACAATGTCCTTTTGAGTGATCCCCATGCCTGTCATCGCTTCCTCGAAAGCCGACGCTGACAACACATTTGCACGCTTTGAATAAAGTGGCGATGGGCATTCAAAAGGCAGGCTTACGAGTGGGCAACATGTGGGGAAGTGATGACGAAGTATCTGAAATCTTGTCAATGTCGAAGAATCTCGCATTGCATATACGCTCACTGCGGAATTCCCCCTTCGCATCACGATTTTGGTGCAGGTACCTGCACACATCAAGTTAGTAAGTAATTTTGATGGTGTGATTCTGAAGCTAAGGCACCATGAACTATCCACAAAACGAACTCTGGAAGAGACAGAAGAATCCAAGAGACTTTTGGCTTTTTGAGGTGATATAAGCGCGCCGAGAGAAGCTGATGCCGACATCGATTTGATGATTAAGGAGAAATGCTAAAATCGAACTTTGGGTACTTTTTTCTATATTACTGAAAGTAGAAGTAGCCAGTCCCTACACTTTGTTATTTTCTAGTTTCTCGTACGCGTTTCGCATGCTTTGCCGAATTGATATGTCCATTGTACCGTTTCTGATTTGAGAAGGATGTGCCGCATGTTACGCAATGCAATTTATCGAGTTTGAGTTTTTTTGGAAGAGTAGTACTCAACTTTTGATCTTGTTTTTGTTTGTGAAGTAATACAGATTCCGGTTTGAATATATACGTGCTTGCACCAATGGTTGAAGGTGCTTCATTTCGCATGGATGATGGACAAGTACGTTGGGGTTGGTAATGAGCGTACGCTTCTGCTTGAAAAGGCTTCTTCCTATGTGTATACACGATTGTGATAAGCATCGCTCCACTATGTCATCTGGCCACTTGCCTTTCTAATCGAAATCCACATTGTTTGGCTTGCGCGACGACATTCCATCGATCGTAAAAGCAGCTGCTTCGCATTGTAATGTAGACAAATCCTTTTTTACTGAGACAAGACCTTAAAGACTGCAAAAACTGTTGAATCAAAAGCTGATTCTTGCAAACATCTTCCTCTGTAGCACCACCTAGGTGTGGAAAGTTGAATACGACCGCATCAAAAGTTCGAGTCTCGTAAATTGTCAGATCCCTGTCCAAATTTGTAGCATCAACACTGTACAATACTTTGGCCTAGTATACACGAGTTCATAGCGCGTCCAAATCACAACTCATGACAGCTATGAGTTACTCCAGTTTTTCGTATGGCTTCGACGTTTGAGAGAACCCCAGGATATTTCTCTTTTAGTTGCGCTTCATCGTCATAGCATGTCGCCACAAGATTTCTGCCACCCTTGACCAGAGTATGCGTGATTCTTTGCAGTGAATATATACATATATGTATATATTCGCAGTACATACCAAGTGGATCGACAAAGAGAGCGCAAATGAGAAATCACCCTCGCCAACCAGTAAAATGGACATATTATCCGTATACAGCCCAACTTTTTTAGGATTTGGATTCGATAAATTGGTCAGAGAGACAATCGATTCGATCTTTTTGTGATCTTCAGGAACTACAACGGCATCATATCCTGCTTCTATCTTCTTTG
Source organism: Albugo laibachii (assembly GCA_902706625.1). Lineage (NCBI taxonomy): Eukaryota > Oomycota > Peronosporomycetes > Albuginales > Albuginaceae > Albugo > Albugo laibachii. The sequence continues at coordinate 36,606 of CACSLJ010000097.1, forward strand.
TGCTCGACTGCGGTCAACAGGTTTAATCTCACGCAACGAATACGTGTCTAGCAGCCTTACCTTTGCTTTAAGCTTTTTGTTCCGCTGTTTTTTCATGCTCACCATCCGATATTTATGTATCACCACGCTACATCACATGAAAGCACTACAATGAATACAAATTGGACTTGATGAGTCTATCTGTCGACATTTGCGATAGTTCTGGTGACTTGATCAAATTCAGCGTAGAATCACTCCTTGTGATTTTATTATCCATGGACCAGCCTTGTATCGAAGAAATGGTGTCGTGTGGCGCAGTAGGACAATGAGATCTCGCTGACATTGTCTCCTGCCGTCTCGCATTTGACGCCGACTTGATTCTCACTGAAGCGGATGACCTTCCGGTTTTCGCTGACATTGGCCGAGGTGGTTGTAGTAATGAAGGCTTCCGTATTTCCGTGACATGCTTGTACTGTAGCAGGAGCTGGCGGGATTCATGCTGTTCATTCACAAAGGTATAAGAGAGATTATACAAGAATCCTTTCGATCATTACCTGAGTCCGTTGGATCTCCTCCATCAATGCCGCATTTTCTTCGCCCAAATTGGTGATTAGCGTCGCTAAAGGCTCTTTGATGTCATGAATCTCATCCTCGAGGTATTTGATTCGTGATATGAGTTTTCGAAGTTGGTCATCTAAATGCTTGTCTCGTTCAGTGTCAGATACGATGATTGGGTGCGACTTTAGAAAACGCTTTTCACTTGTTGCGTCTTTCAGAGCCTTATCGAATTGTAGCACTCTGGCTTCTACAGTTTGTTGATGTGTTCTCAATTTCGCCTCAAGAGCTCGTTGCATTGTGACCGCTTTTTCCTCGATGACTCGCTGATTTGTGTTCAGTTTTGCATCGACGATATGTTGATTCGCGTCCAGTTCTGCAGCGAGACGCTTCTGAAAGCTTGCTGCCTCCAGCTTGCGTTCCGATAAGATTAACACTTCGATGTCTTTTGCCTCGCGGGGTGCTTTCTTGCTCTTTTCTCCAGAGTCGAGAACTGGTGTATCTGTCTGGGTTGTGGTTGTGCGCATGTATCCATCACTTCCTCCCATAATTTCGTGATCATTACTCTTATACTCGTGATTCCTCTCGGATACTACACTCTTCAATCCTCCTCGTGACGAATGCTCACCTTCTAAAGCCGGGATATTAGAACCTTTAATGGCTTCACGTTGTACCAGTTCTACTTCTTTTCTATCTCGCTGCGGATTCACAATCTTCGTCCCATCGCCCAACTTGTTCTGATGTTTATCATCCATTCCAGTATTCTCCAACTCTTGGGTCGACGGAAGCTTCCTTCCCTTAACCTCGTTCTTGGAACCTGTAATACACTTAGGTTGAGCCAATTCCGCTTCATTTCTGTGAAGTTGGGAATCTACATCAGCCATCCATTCAGCTATTTTAAAATTGCTGAGTTCATGTTGATGTTTATCTTCATTCAAATGTTGCTGTAATTTCATGAGCTTGGCATTCATTTGAGCCACTGTATGCTTAAGACTGTACGAAATGTCTTCTTTATCTTGACTGGAGACGCGGTGAGACATTGAGATATTTTCCATTTCCCTGTCTATCCGCTCATCAACTTCTTTTTCAAACGTTTGAAATCGATCGAGTATCTTCTCTTCCAAATTCTGACATTGCTTCTTGATATCCAGAAGGAGCGACTACCTTATACACATCAAATGTGAAAATGAGCTCGTAATCAAATAAGCGCTTGCCTTGTGAAAAACGTTATCTCGCGTAGCTTTTTGCAGCAAATCAACTGCCTTTTCCTTAGCCTTCTCATTCACCAGCTTGACCAAAGCTTCCTTGGCACGTTCAATAAGCAGAGTTGCTGCCGATTGCGATATCTGTCCTCGAAAACGGATTTCAGTTTATCTCTCTCGCATATAAAACACTCATTCGTAGACCTTTGTCGACATCGCGGCTTCAAGCTGTGCAGTCGACACCAAAGTCGCTAACCGTTCTTCCACTTCACGTGCGTGCTGTTGGGTATACTTGGCACTCTCCCAAAGCTCCCTAAGTTGCTCTTTGAGACCAACTACTTCACACCAAAGGAAGTTTGCGTCTGCGCAGCATATTTAGTGTCTACCTCGCGAGTGTGATGCATGACGCACCTGCAATTCCTACAGACATGTTGCAAGGTCGTCGGTCTCACGTTATGTTTCATCGAACCTATAAAAAACAGGCTCTATGATCGCTTCGAGATTGCGCAACGTCAGGCATCACTATCTGTACGCAATCAGTAAAGATCGTTCTGGTCCACGACATGCTGCATTGTACACTGAATACACGCATTCTAAGATAGTCACTGAACAGATTCCAGGACCTAAATCACTTGAACGAATATCAAAGCTTGATCTTCGACAGAATACAGCTACAATTCAGTATTTTGTCGTCTATGAAGCAAGCTATGGCAATTATCTTGTGGATGTGGACGGAAATCGCTTTCTTGATATCTATGGACAAATTGGGTCGATCCCACTTGGTTATAATCATCCTACGATACTCAAAATGTTGCGAGATGAGAGAAATCTATCTTTATTAGCACAAAGACCAAGCTTGGGCCTATTTCCACCTTCAGATTGGGATGAAAGACTGGAGAGGACACTAGGAAAGATTGCGCCGAAAGGACTTGGCGAAATCAACACGCAGATGTGTGGCTCATGTTCCAACGAGAATGCTTACAAGGCCGCTTTTATATGGTTCCAAACAAAACAGCGAGGTGGAAAAGCTCCGTCAGCAAATGATTTGGAAAGCTCAATAAAAAATCAGGCTCCAGGGGCACCGAAATTGGGAATTTTGTCATTTGAAGGAGGTTTTCACGGACGACTTCTTGGATGCCTATCAACGACACATTCAAATCCGATTCACAAAGTCGATATTCCAGCATTTGACTGGCCAGTGGCGCCATTTCCAAAGCTCAAGTATCCTCTCGAGGAACACGAAGAATACAATACAGCAGATGAAGCACGATGTATTGAAGAAGTGGAGCGCATTTTACACAAATGTAATCGGCAATCCTCAAGAGATGTTGAGCTTACTATTGCTGGGATGATAGTCGAACCGATTCAAGCAGAAGGTGGAGATAAACATGCAAGCAGAAATTTCTTCCAAGCTCTCCGTGCTTTGTCTACGAAGTATGGGATCGCCTTTATTGTAGACGAAGTACAAACCGGTGGTGGTGCGACTGGTAAATTTTGGGCTCATGAAGACTGGCAATTACTCGATCCTCCAGATATTGTCACCTTTAGTAAGAAGCTGCAAACGGGAGGTTATTACTGCAAACCAGAATTCCGTCCGAAAGAAGGTTATCGAATTTTCAATACGTGGATGGGTGACCCAGCAAAGCTACTCATGCTCGAAGGGTTCTTGCATGCACTAGATCAGGATGATTTGATTGAAAACACGAACAGTACAGGTGTGCATCTCATGAAAGGTTTCCGACAATTGGCACAAGCATATCCGAATATTTTGACGAACGTAAGAGGTCGGGGCACATTTCTAGCCATGAATCTTCCATCAGAATCTTCCAGAAACACATTTCTCGAGAATCTCCGATATCTTGGAATCGCATGCGGCGGATGTGGCAAAGCGTCAATTCGACTGCGACCGGCGTTGATCTTTGGCACACTTCACGCCGATGAATGTCTGGAAAAATTTGAAGCCGCTTGCAAGAAGTCACTCCCCAATAGCTGTAAAATGCGATGAGATCGTGAAGGGATAATTATTTTTCAATCGCGCTCTCTTTCTTGAGTTAAACATTGTTATACACGCGGTGACGCAGATGAGCTGTCGATACATCTCGAGCACTGTAAAGACGTAGCATCGTAGGATGATCTGCCGAGGATGAAGCATTTATGTTTTCGTTGGATTTAATTGGGTAACTACGGTACCATCGATGCTCATCATTTCCAATGATTTCTCCACGTACCAAAGTTTCCTCATCTGCCACACTTTTTGATGATTCAAAAGCTCTGAAGATGGATAAATCTGTTTCGAAATCTACTCCACCAAGAGCTCTTACGCAAAGGAAGCAAGAAAGCTTACGAAAAGCCTCAGGAAAGAAGAAACCATTCGAAAAAGCTGTACCTCAACTTGGTAATAAAAGCTGTAGGAAGCGAAGAACATCTTTATCGGATCAAAAACCTGAAAAAAAAGTGAAAACGAAGCGAAATCCGCCAACATCAAAATCTTCGATCGTACCAGGAAAAGCAAATCCGCTATCAGCTCAGCGTTCAGAAAATGTTGCAAAAAGCTTCGTAGAGTTAGATGTAGTCGAAGTATACAAAACGATTCGGAAGCATACAGGAGCACTTGGCGGAAATGCTGCAGGAGGAGCAATTTATGGTGAGATAACACGTAATTCTTTCCAGCGTGTCGTCGATTATTTGAAGCTAAATTGCAATTTTTCCGAAAGCTCACTATTTTTGGACGTTGGATCTGGTTTAGGAAAGCCAAACTTCCATGTCTCCATTGATCCTGGTGTAGAAATATCTTTTGGAATCGAATTGGAAGAAATACGATGGCATCTGTCGCTTCACAATCTCAAAAGTGTATTGCTTTTAGAAAAAAATAGATCCAAACGAGCTTGTACGATGTTCTCCGTGGGAGATATTACGAATGCGGCAACGTTAAATCCTTTCTCGCATGTATATAGCTTTGATGTCGGCTTTCCACCAGATGTTATGGATAAGTATGCAACAATCTACAATCTGAGCGATGCTCCATTCTTGGTGAGTTTCCATGGGCCTCGCAAAATCATTGATTTGTACAAATTTGCAGTCGAAAGTATGGGGCAGATTGTTACCGCAATGGCTGGATCTAGTGAAGTGCATACGTGCTACTTTTATAAAAGGCATTCGCAAGAAGTATGCACACGAGTCAATACCCGACGAAGCTCCATCCATGCCGAAGAGCGCATAGACCCAGCAGACGAGGATCCTGACAAGATACCCAATACACTGCTTAGTGTTGATCCAATTTTCCAATCAGGCTTTGAGATAATAAATCGTGGTCGTGATGGAGTTCTCGCATGGATCGAAAGCTTTTTCGGACAGCAGCTATGTACTGGACGTACACGTAGGCAAAAAGCTTCAAGCGCACGACTAGCCAAAGAAGTCAAGTACGAGCAACGCCAATTGCAGTCGTATTATCGTGTGGTGGGGAACAAGAGGGCTTTTGACGATATTGCAGAAGGCTATGGCACCTATAATGTCAAAAAAGGATGAATTAATATCTCGAATCTTCAATGTTTATAAACGGTTTCCACTCAATCTTACTAGAGCATTATTAAGCTTCAATTGAAGCATCTAGAACAGTATTCCGATTCAAGACGTTCGTTGTTGTGCTTTCCACAGATACGACCGCGCAATCTCCACTTTACGTTTGAGCAATCGATTCTCGTCACAAAGTTGTTCATATCGAGCATCAATATCAGCCACAATGGAAAAATCACTCAAGCTGTGGCATTTGAGCTGGAGAGCAGCCAAAGCGTTTTCCAATCGCGCAGAAATTTCGATGCTATGTGTGCGCGAATTTGCTATTCGAGACTACAAAGAGTTGACAAAAACCGGCAACGGCTTTACAGATTCAGCAGCTTACCTTGGTGGTATCGATCGAATTCCTGCCTCTATCTATCCGCTGCTTAGTTTGGCGAATTGCTTGAATGCGATCATGAAGGACACGATTTATTTTCTCCTCTAGTGCCTCGATAGATTCCCTCTCCCGTTTCTGAAGCTATGCAGGCAGCTTCATCACTTCATCATATAGGTGCTCAAAACAACAACGATCCATGCCTGAGTGAGCGATGTCAACGTTTGCAGAGTCGGTAGCCTCAACTTGGTATCCACATCTCCATAACGCCGATGAATAACCAAGTGCACCCGCCACGAACAATCATATACGTTCTGGGTAGCTTTCAGTCTAGATCGGAGTGCTTCCAATTTGTGACTGACCCTCTCGACTTCATCTTCCCACACATCTTTTGCAACTTTTGGGAAAATATAATCACGGTCGTCCAAATTATCTCTTCTATTGTCAGCTCGAGCATTCACCTCAGCAAGATCAGCACAATCCCCGTTAAACTCTGGCGACGACAGTGTGGCCTCATCGCTATCAGGATCCGCGCAAACCGCATCTGATTGTTCTACTAAATCGAGATCTCCAGAACGATCGTGTTTGTATATTGGTCTATGGAAAACATGGCTTCTCACCGCTTCATCACAAAGCGAGTTGAGAAAGAGACAAACCGAGTACCCAGAACCAGCAACGAGCGTGTGCAAATCAACTTCCCTGACCGATGCATTGGCTTTTTCCGCTAAAACTAGTAGTGTCTGCACTGCGCGAACTCGTGGTTTTCTGAGCAACCCCGTGTCTTCAAAGTCAAACTTCACTCCGATCTTCGTCAGCAACCAAAGAGAGCAATGGCACATTTCGTTAAATCTTGCATCGGATCTCCTGTTTCCATAATTTGTTTCTGGCGTGAAATAGTCCGGCGGAATCGAATATCCATTTTGCGTTTTGTATCCTAGTAATCCAAGCTTATCCATTACCGCTTCCATAAGGATTGCCGTCTTGTATTGTCGAATCGTAGTCTCTTCATCAGCGAGTTGTGCGTTTTCTTTCAAAGAAGCGGAATGCTGATCTGAGTCAGATTTACTTGCTACGGACGATGCTTGTACCTTGATAGCCGGAACATCATACGGCTTCCTGATAGACTTTACAGAGATCCTATCGGGAGTACTTGAGGCGTACTGACAGCATTGCCAAACGTCGTCAATGGAAATTCGACTCGCAGCATCCAGAGACAACATTCGGCTAACCAGGCTCCGTAATTTCTCGCTGTACATCAACGAGAGCGATTCGTATTCTCCTTTGTTGATCTTCATGAATAGCCCATGGAGATTCAATCCTTCTGACTTGAAGGGATTCCGGAGCATGATCAATTCATACAAGATGCATCCTAGTGACCAAATATCACTGCTCCAGTCGTACGGCTCGCCTCGTAGCACCTCAGGGGACATGTACAGTGGTGTGCCGACTTTCGAATGGGCCTGATAAGTATCGTCACTAAAGTGTCGTCCCAATCCTAGATCGCCGAGTTTGATTTCCCCTTTGTATGTAAGGAAGATATTGGCAGGCTTAAGGTCGCGATGCATGATCCTTCTTTCTCGATGCAAGTACCGAACTGCAGAACATAGCTGTGTAAAGTATTTCCAAATGGAAGCTTCGCCAAAACGGACACCTTTCTCGTTAGCTTTCCGTATTTGCCGCTTTAAGTCTCCTGCCGCTGCCCATTCAAATGCAATATACAGCTCGCGCTCTTCGATAAAGGCGTCAGCGTACGCGATGATATTCCTGTGCTGAACTGACTGCACTAATCGGACCTCCTTCAGTGTTTTCTCACGTGCAACTGCATTCATTACATCAAATATTGCAATCTTCTTGAGTGCAATTGTTCGTGCGTCAGCAATGCGCTCGGCCTTGTACACTATGGAGAATTTTCCTTTTCCAATACGCCTTATCAATCGGTAGTCGCTCAATTGACCACCATGTTCAAACAACAATCGCTGTTGCGCAGTGAGTAGCTCCATGGAATCAAAAGAATGCGACTTAATTTCTGCTTTTTGTTGCCATCTTGAGCAGCGAACTGAAGAGGCACTTGATACCAGTTAAAGGCGAAGAGTAATCACAATAAAACTGGGTCAGATTGTAATGACTTTTATGATGCAAAAAACCATTTCTTCGTTTTAATGCCTTGTCGGTTATCAGTACAGTAGTGCTTTAGGAACTTCCCGTGGTTTTATCGCTTAAAGATGTCATCCGTGCCGTTTCACAACCATAGAGAATATACTGTAGTCAAGTGCCAGATTTTGAAAACAAATCCATGGGCTCCAACAGTAAGTAGAGCGTACTTATGACGAAATGAACGCCCAGGACTTCGATTCAGATGGACGCACTGATCAGCACTCGCCATAGAATAATGTGAACATCATTGCCCGTGTTTTCCATGTGTCCGTTGCATAAACCGATGCGATACTTTGAATGCACGCGATTACGTTGCACGCAAGACCTGCAGCTCTTTGTGCTGAAAAGCGGTGCTGCACGTTTATGGAAGCCAGGACTCTTGTGCCTGACATATCCTTTTATTCATGACTCTCGGACATTTCAAAGGACAATCAGTGAGAAAAACTGCTCATAGTAGAGATTTGTACTATGAGCAGGGTTCTCACTGATTGTCCTTTGAAATGTAGCAAGCATGCTAACAGTAGCTATCCATCGTCTGACATTAATGCTCAATAACGGCAGATTGCATGAGACGTCACGTATACCATGACATCCATTCAAATCCCGAAATAGTAAATTTTTTGTCGAAAGGGCTACATCGTGAGAGTGAATTGTGAATGCGCTTCTTCCTGGTTGTGTCTGACTTGGATAACTTGTTGCTTCAATAAGTGATGACGCATTCACATTTCCTGATGTGGTCTACATCACTGACGGTACCTCGTACTTATCGCAGTAGATTCGGTAGCATAGAAGCGACAAAGACGCTAATTGGTTGATAAAGATATCACGCCGGCATACGTGAATTCAGACAAAAATTAGAGCAATCGAGCTATCCTGCATGATCAGGCAACGCTCATTGGTCAATAACATGATATCCATGATGGGTACAGACGATCCTATTTTTAGGCTAGAATTCCTAGTCTAAAAATAGACCAGTGCATGCAGGAATGCCCAAGCATGGTTGAAGCGACATCGCGCTGTGTTTGTCGGGGATACACGGCATGAAGCGAGACAGTAAAATTCAAATCATGTTCCCGATCATTTAATCTAATGAAATTGTGCAATTTAGATTGAAACGGGATATCAAAGACAACGAAAAAGGTCGCCTTTCTGAGTGTGGTCTAGCCATAATGCAAAGAGATCCGTTGGGATGGGAATTCCGTGCGTATCCTTTCTTTTCTTTTGATGTCTTTCTTTCTCACTTGAGAATTTATCTGTAGAACAAGATGCAACGCAGAAAACAACCACCAACGACAACTCCGGCGACAATGAAGCGTGTGTGGGGCGGATACGTACTCCAAAAGACCCCAATCACGCCACCCAAACCAACCCAATCATGACCATTAAGCGAGATGGCACGACTGAGACGGAAAAATGAGGAGCTGTCTCGCTTGGTCTCCGACATGTCTGCAAAACGGGAAGAATCAGCACAAGAGATCTGCCAGTTGAAGGCAAAGAATGAAGACTTGACATGCCTGCTGGCTGAAACGACGAAGAAGCATATCGAAGCCATGGATTATAATGACTGAGCCAAACGAAACAATCCATCACTTGCAACAGCGATTGGAGGCCAGCCAATTGCGCAACGTGGAGTACCAAATCAAGCTGGGTAAAGCCGCAGAGGAGAATGAAGAAGGACGTGAAGAGATCAAGGGACTGATCAAGGGATATCAGCAGGCTAAGGTGGATATGGCCGAGACAATATCAAGACTTGAATCATTCAAGGCATGCATGGAGTTGGAAGGTGCCAGATATTATCAATCTGACGAAAAGTTGATGGCTACCGAATTAGTCGAGAACAATACTTCCAAGGAGGAACTCGCTAACACGGAGGATTATGTTTACTCCCTGAAGGACATTTACATGGATGGATGCGCTTACAGTCACGACAGTTCCACCGACGAGTGCGCTTACAGTCAGGGCAGCTTTACAGATCAATGTATCTACTGCCTGGATCGCGATGAACGCGCAGCAGCTCTGCAGGATCAAGTGTATTCATGGTATGAATTCATCGGTTCGCTGAGAAGAAAAGTGTTTCAACTGGAAGACAATCTGGAGACCTGTGAATCTAAAAGGAGATGTTGCAAATGCAACTGGATCGATTGTCTAGGAAAAATATGGAGGAAGTTGTAATCAATATAACTTGTTGTGATATAAGTGTATATGTGTTTCTTGAAAGTTTCCATGGCTATATTTTCTGTAATGCAGCTACTAAAGCAGGAAGACGTGATCCATAAATGGAATGTGATGCAATCTTTCTTCTATCTGTATGCGCATCGCACTGGTGTTATTAACCCTGGATGATACTCGCAGGCATCCTTTTAGAATTCAATTTCGCGGCGAGTGTTTGAGAACTACAATCCTGAGTCTCGTCAGCTGAGGGAGATCACATAGTAAGCAGTTTCATTCAATACAATCTTGCTACTCGCATATGACTATGCCTACAGCATCGCTTTTTGCACTCATCGAGATTTACTGCGCGGTTTCCACCTTTTGAATGAGTTTTTCCCATACATCATCAACAGAGCCCTCCAAGTTGGCTACGAGTGCTCTCCCCTCTTTTTCCACAACACGTGCGTTTCCATCTAGGAAAATTAACGTTGGAATTGCATTTACCACAAACGTTCCTGCGATCCTTTTTCTTTGAACTTCAATAAATGGTACTGCAGAGAATGGCATCATTTCATAGTATGACTGGAAGGACTTGTCATCACTATCCGAAGAAATAAAAACGATTTCAAAATCTTGATGCGCAGCAGTCATGTGCTCGTAGAATTCACTCAAAATGGGAGTAAAGCTGTTGCATGGTGGACACCAATGAGCACTAAAGTACAGACCAACAATCTTTTTGGTTTTCAGCGCTTCTTGTGTACTTTTGCTTCCGTCTTTAGTCTCAAGTTTTGGACCCAGCAATTTATCCCAGACATCCATTCTTAAACCTTTTTGAAAATGAGTATACCGTAAGCACCAACGTTTCGATTGCTTTTATCTGTATGTCATAGGTAGAAAATAAAATGACTGAGACAATACCCTGTTACATTTCATTATTTTTTCTTTCCGTTATTATGCTGCGCTGCTACTTTTCTTTGAGGACTTCGTCGGCCTTGCTTTGGTTCAGGTTCAAATTCCTCCAGCACGATCACTAGGTGACTAAAAGGATGATGCATGATGCCCGAGCGACCTAGTTTTGATGTTAGATGGTGTTCAAGTGATGCAAGTCTTGTGATTACCTCGACCCATGATGCGCAATCGTTTCAAGTATTTCCCCTTCGTTACAAATGCTTCGGCAACCTTCAGATTTTCTGGCTCAATGTTATATCTGATGTCTGCAAGATTGACTGCATTTTGCACAGTTGTTTGGACAATGCCCGCCCGACGCTTTCTTGAAAACTTCATTTGCAGCAAAGCTTCCTCTACTGGCAGACCGCGGACCTAGCTCGTACCAATGTCAGCATGTTTTCGTTAAATAGAGTTTTGTACCTGTTGGGCTAGATACGTCAACTTTCGAGGGCTTACCCGAATATCCTTCTTTATCGTTTTTACCGTGCGAGATTCCATCGGTTTTGTGGCATCTAGAAACTCCCCCACTGTATCTAGATCAGTAGTCGACGAGTCGACACTAATACTAAGTCTGCGCATGTGTTCCTGCAATAAAAATGCATTTGTGAATGCATTCAGTGAGCTTTTTTGAGCTGCTGAGCGTAGAAAATATGACCGTAAACTCAGCATTGTTTTTCGTGGTCAAGAAACTGTGATATTACTTTATGTTAAGCGGTTTTTCATTGGGCAAAAGGCGATTCAGTTCGCAATTTCTTATCAGAAATCCAAATGCGAACCTTTTCAAAGGCGCTGTAACTCCGTCGACCCGAAGGAGCTTCTCGTCTGGTTTCGATTGTATTCTCGTCAGGAATCCATTCAATATTGACTTCTATGTCAGTCCGATTTGATACCAAAGGCATCAACAGAGAAACAAAACGTTGGCGTGCTCGCGCATGAATGGCTGCGGTTTCGAGACCACGGACTTTGATTTTGGAGGGAGAGGTCCCGCCGATTATATCGGCAAGCCAGTCGCCCATATACTCCATTTTTTCTGGTCGTTCTTTGCATATGTCTTCATAAAGTGAGTCCAAGAACTCCAAGGTAAACATTTTGCATTTTTTGCGTAGTTTATAGACGACAACGGCGTACTTGAGCTTCTCAAACTCCACCGAGTCTTCAAAACCATGCATTCCTGATCTGTAACATTCTTCACAAAGGTAAGTGTTCTCGCACACGCTGCATGTCCATAGATTGCCCTTGATTGTCTCTACTCCACACCCTCCGCACATCAGATTATGGTGTAAGACAGTTCTCTTTCTGTGTAAAGCTGACCCGACTCGAGCTTTTCCCTTCACCATTGCATCAGAAAGTTTCCCGAATATTGGTACTGATGCTTTTTTTTTCGCTCCTGACAATGTCCTTGCGGGAATTGTAGCTTCAATCTCGGGTTCTTCATCCCAAAATACTTCTCGTCTGAAAACCAACGTGCGTGGATGGCTAGCTGATAACAACAATTCATAGACGTCCTCTTCTTCCATATCTCCTTCTATAAGATCGTCATTGATGCTCAGCAGTATATCACCAACATTGATTCCAGCAAGTTGCGCGGGTCCTGCAGCATCCACACCAGATACCTCAGCAAAAAGATTTTCATCTTCTGAAATGCCGATTCTCGTTCTGAAACCAATTGTCTTTTCAGTAAAAGTGACTTGGAATGTGTTCGAAGATGAATCAAAAGAAGGGACTGTCAAAATCCCAGACTCGCTATCCGTTGAGGATGAGTGGCGGCGTTGCAGTTGTGGCCCGGCTGCATCGCTATCGAATCTTGGAGGTTTTCTTTGCAAGTCAAGATATCGAAATCCATGAAGGACTCGGGCACATCCTTGACTTGGATCGAAATTGGGTCCAATAAATCGATGAGTATAGGTATAATAATCCTCCTCACTCTCTTGCATATCACTCTCGTATTTCACGGGGGTGAGAGGCTCACTTAAATCGCTTTCCACTGGTGAAGGTTCGTGATACTTTGATCGAACTCGATCCTCGAGATATTCTTTGCGAGTTCGTTGAAAGCCGCCATTTGTACTTTTTCCCCTCGCGTTGGAAGTAATTTGGACGGCAGACATTTTCTGGTTCAATTCGCTTTGTTCTGAGCCAGACTGTTCCTGATCACTCTCACGAGAGCGGTGCCTATCAAATCTTTTCTTATTCATTTTACTGCGAGCTTTGCTCTCGCCTTCTTCATTTTCGTTCGTGACCAAACACATTTCAGTTCTTTTGATTGTCGTCACTCGATTGATAATTCGAATTGATACTATTGTATGGTGGTTCCATTAGATGGAACTCAACCCCAAGTCGTTTGGACACGTCATCACCTCTTCTTGCGTGTTTATATCTCAGAAAAGCGCTTGCGTGTGGCCAGCAAATCACCTGATTATGCAGACTTCGGTGCCTTAGCAGCTATGCTATAGTATGCTATAAATGGCTACGAGAATTCGGAAAGCAACGCATGCAGCAACTTGGTACATCGATGATCCATCGAAACTGGGTCCACAACTGGACGGTAAATTCATCTTTTATATGTGAAAATAACCAATCTTGTACTGCACGGATAGCATGGCTGGAAGATGCAGTTCATGAAGGAAAAGACGCACGAGAGTCAAAAAGGGTAAATGGAATCATTGCCCCACACGCCGGATTTCGGTTTGTAGACGCGAGATTCTCGTGAATGCTGATTTCTCAACGTCCGTATCGAATCAGCTTCTCTGGGTCTACTGCAGCGCACGCATACTGCCACCTCCTCGAGAGGACCGATATCAAACGAGTGTTTGTTCTGGGTCCCTCCCATCATGTGTACTTGGAAGGATGCGCTCTTACTTCTGCGTCTCACTACGAAACTCCTTTTGGGATGCTTCCAGTTGATGAAGAAATCAATGAGATACTGATGAAAACTGTGCGTATGGTGAAACACTTTCTGGCGATATAAATGCTGAAATTGATGATCTACAGGGAAAGTTTAGACGCATGTCTATGAGTGTTGATGAGGCAGAGCACAGTATTGAAATGCATTTACCATTTATTGCCAGGGTATGCTTGATTTGGAAATGAGTAATTTGAATCGATGAAGACCTTAAAATCTCCACTGTTAGACCCTTAAAGGTCAATCACTTTCTCTGGTCCCAATTTTGGTTGGCAATACGAATCAAAACAATAATTTGGAATATGGAAGGTAGTTGTTTCAACCATGTTCTGACACTGGACTGTAGTCTCTACTGATTCTCTGCAAAGATTACTGGCGCAGTTTATGAATGATCAATCGAATTTTTTCGTAATTAGCTCCGACTTTTGTCATTGGGGAGCTCGGTGAGCACACTATGACATGATCTAGCTTAATAGCGATATCATTTGTGTCGGTAGATTTCGGTACCAGCCTCACGATGCAAGCTATGGGGAGATACATGATTACATCAAGCACTTGGATCATGAAGCGATAAAGGTGAACATTGTACGAACAAATAGTGATAAGTTGTGCTCACTTGGGTGATGATACAGCTATTAGAAGATTTGAATGCAACGGGCTTTGCAACCTACTTGGAGTCGACCAAAAATACAATTTGCGGTCAACATCCGATCTCGATTATCATGCAAGCAGTTCTAGCTCTGGATGGACTCCAACCAGCCATCAGATTTGTGAAGTATGCACAGAGTGGTGCTTGCAAGAAGAAATCAGAGTCTTCAGTCAGCTACGCATCAGCTGTCGTATCCCGCAGAGTCCAAGAAACTTGATCAAGCATTGGTTATTCCACATGTGTCTCTGGTTAATTTTGATTATAGTTTAATTACAAATTCTCGATCGAAAATTTCTTCCCATTATGGCTTGTTCTGTCTTCAATCTTCTCTTTCACCGAATGCTCGTCGAAAGATTTCCTCGGCCTGCTCAGAATGGTGTTTCGTGGTCCCAACTGCCGATGCCGCTAGGCTCTGCCGGCCAATATAATTGATTGGAAGCTGCTTCTTGACAATCTTCTCCAAATGTGGACGGACATAAATCCAAGCACCTAGATTTAAGGGCTCCTCTTGTACCCAAGTCACTTCCTCCAGGTTTTTGAGAGTTCCTAGGTACTCTACGAGCTGAGGAAATGGAAAAGGAGCAAGCTCCTCAATTCGGACAATAGCAATCTTCTTTTGTGCTTTTAATGAAAGGCAAGCCTGGCGTTCACGGACAAGATCGTAATATATTTTGCCGGAGCAAAACATGACATGGCGCACTTTCGCTGGTGCTTTTATAGACTCATCAGCGTAGATGAACTCGAAAGTTGTTCCGGGCCCATATCGTGTATCGACGATGTCGCCTGTGGCAGCCTTAAAAGCGTTTTGGGTGCCAACAAGGCTACAGGCTTGCGAAAAGCTCGCTGCTGCTGGCGACGAAGCAGGTGATAGTAGTTTGCTGGGGTCGTCAAATTCGCAACAATCATGTTCGAATTGTGTGTAAAGTCTTTCCAGTCGATCGATTGCTTGGACGATACCGCATCAAGTGCTGGCGAATCTACCAGCTGTAAGAAGCGTTCGAGTCTACCACTAGAGTGATCTGGCCCAGCTCCATCGTACCCATGTGGTAAAAGCAGAACCAGTCCTGATTGCTTCATCCATTTTGATTCACCTGAGGCTAGAAATTGATCGATGATGATTTGAGCTCCATTATTGAAGTCACCAAATTGTGCTTCCCATAAAACAAGAGTACGAGGATCTTCCCAGGAGTAGCCATACTCGAATCCCATGACAGCAAGCTCGGACAAGTTGCTGTTCACTACCCGGTATTTGCCTTCTGCTTTTTGCCAGTGGTCAAATGGAAAGTACAATGATTCAGAGCTCTGGTCAGTGAAAGCAGCATGCCGATGACTGAATGTCCCCCGTCGACAATCTTGTCCTGAAAGACGAACAGAATGGCCTTCAGCTATAAGCGTTCCGAAAGCCATTGCTTCTGCTGTTGCCCAATCGAGTCTAATGTTGTCTACTTCCATGGCTAGAAGACGTCGCCTAGATGATATATGAGAGCGCTCCAAACGATCATGGTTGGCAATACGTTCAGGGACATCTACAGAAGCCATTCCAGCATTGACAAGGTTGTCCAAGTCCGTCCAAGTCCGTCCCAGTCACGATCGGATCATATAAATCGGCTTTCTGAGGTTGTTTGCAAATGGACCATTTTTGCTTGAATGCATCAACTTGTGTCGGTGTGTAGCTTTTTGCCTTTTCAAATTCTTCTTGTAAATGAGATTTCATTCGATTCTGCAACTTCTGCACTCTGTCGGATGAGATAATTCGGGCGTCTTCCAGTTCCTGGCCGAAGTGATGAGCTAATGGTACAGTATTGTCGATTAATGCTTACATTTTCGGCTGGGTGAATCGAGGTTCATCCACTTCATTGTGTCCATATCGGCGATAAATAATTAAATCAACGACGATATCTTTTCTAAACTGAGTTCGATACGTCATGGCCAGACTGGCAGCGCGAAGAACGGGATGGATTGATCCGCCATTTACGTGTAGTACGGGAGCATCGATTGATTTGGCAATATCGGAGCAGTACCTGGTGGATCGACTGTCAGGAAATGTAGTTGTAAAACCGACTTGATTGTTCACTATCAGGTGTATGGAACCTTTAGTGGTGAAATCTGGAAGCTGAGATAAGAATAATCCTTCCGGGACACAGCCTTGACCAGCGAAAGCCGCATCACCATGTAGTAAAAGACCCAATGCTTCTTGACCATTGTCGATCTTTGCTCGTGTTTTTCCATTCACTACAGCATTGATACACTCGAGATGGGATGGATTTGATAGCAGAGACACATGTACTTTCTCGTTGCCATAAAATTTGTCCACAGATGTAGCGATATGAGACGTCACGTCATCGACATCTTCATAATTAGGAGGGATTTCCGTATTACCATCCACTATATAGAAAATCTTATGGGCGGGGTAATCCATCAAAGACACTAGTAAGCAAGTCGACCACGATGAGGCATCCCGATTACGACGTTTGATACATCGCTCTCTTCAACTGCTGCTAATTGCAGGATTTTATTGAGAAATGGAACATTGATTCTGCACCCTCCCCAGAATATCGCTTGTAACTGGGATACTTTTTTTTCAAGAAATTCTCAAAAGTATCTGCCATAAGCATGAGTGTGAGGGAGTTGAAAAGCTCAGATGGTGTGCTCGAATACGTGTCTGAACATTCAATCGCATTTGCAAGCCAGGCTTTCTCGTGAATGGATGAAAGATGCTGAATTTCATAGCCAATTTTCCCATACTAAGCGTCTTTGAGATGCTCATACACTTGCCCCCCGTTCCAAAGTCGATCGCTATATACCGCGCCTTGAGAGCTGTCCTACTGAATTTGAGTATTCAAAATCGATGCAAATCGCTGCCTAGAGAGAACTTCTGAACTATCTGTAAAGTCTCGGGGCTTAAGTGGATTAATATCGGCTTCAAGATGTCCATACTCTCTAAAACGGTCAAGTAGAGACGAGAATGCGAGTTGCTCCTTTGAAAGCGTAGAGAAGAGCTTTTGAGATCTCGAAGCACTGCCTCTGTTAAGGGAGACCTTATTCAGAGGAGATAAGGATAAAGGGACTCGGCGGGTGAGCATCCTCATCTTTAAGGGCGAAAATGTATTTTCGTTCCGTAAATCTGTGCTCGAAAAACCTCAACAGCATTGTTTACGTCAAATTTGTGAGCGCATCCTGCGACTGTATTACGTTCATATTTTTCGGCCTTAAACTTCGCTATAATAGCGATGGAATGCAGTGAGCAGCCTACATGGAACCGACTATAATTCTAGCGTGGTTTGGTGTCGTCTCTACTTTCGATGAGCTCTTCCTTGGATCTTTGCAGACATACTTGATGGCATGCACCTTGGTGGTGTATCCAGTCTTCTGACTTGTGCTTCTCACTGCAATAGAATGCAGCAAGACACTCGCAGCGCAGTAAATTTTTATCCGGAGATTGCGAATTTTCACTCTCAAGAATGGAGGATCCGCAATACCGACATCCAATCTGCGGTTTGTTGACGATTCCTGTCACTAAATGGTCCCGATGTAGTGCCTCGAAAGCCGATGTTATGTGAGTGAGAAACGTTACGATGACTTGCTGCCGCATTTGTAGTGTTAGCCATACATCCGCTTCGATGAGCGATTTAGCGTCAATCAGCCTTTTTTTCTCCTCGATCACTTTTTGTGATGCAGTGTGTGACACGGCTTGAATTTTCATTTCTGGGTCGACCGGGTCCACAAATGCCAACAAATACTGGTCCAGAGTCTTACCCGAAAAGGTCGGCATTATCCCTTGTTTACGCAATCCAAGCAAATAATCGAGATCCCCTCGAGCACAATCATCGCGCTTCGAGGCTCGCGCATGTATCAGCTTGATAAATGCTTTGCCATTATCTTGCAGCAAGGTACTGAGACATAATTCGGGAGCCAACAACTGCGCGGCAGGCCGGCCGGTTTCGTTGAGCGTGTAGGGGAGATCAGGAGACGCGTTCGTAAGGACTATTTCTTGGCCTTTGGAGGGGAGGGATAAGAACCAACGCATGAAGACAGCCGCACGTGTAGCCCAGAACCGCCTCAAGTATTCAGTAGCATCTGTTTCTAAATTCATCTATGAATGAGCTGATGCCGCAGGGTACGGAGCCTTCGTAAATGAATAATCGCCTTTGCACCAGTTTCAGTCAGATAATACTGTACCTGTTCTGATGGTTGTCGCGTTGTGCATCCTGCCTCTACTTTAAGCTTGATTTTGTATATGAAATAAACAAGTATTTGTGATTTGACTTGGTGACCGAGTTCGTATAGAGCAAAGCAGATAGAGCGATTTCCAAGCGCGTACAATCCTATACTGCGCACGCTGGAATCTGGAAGAGTGGTCGAAGAGACAAGCGTAACTCAGCTCTTTGTAGAATGCGAACTGGCACACCAGTTTGGCTAAGTAAAGATGGTTTATGGCTCGAAGCGATCCTTAATAAAGCGCTTCCGATGCCTGACAATACGAAATCGGTCGAATGTGAGTGTACTTTGAGCTATGAGAAGGATTACAACTCACAAGAAAACCTCAAACTCTCAAGAGACCAGACTCTCTCTCTTCGGGTAAGCGCAAAGCACATTCAGCCGCGTGATCCATGTATTGTGGACCATCGCACCGATGACTTGAGAAGCCTGATTTACCTCAATGAACCTTCCATCCTTCATGTACTTGGAAGGAGATTTGCTCATGGACTTGTGTACACGTACACAGGGTCTATATTACTTGCCATCAATCCGTATCGACGAATCGCTCTGTACGATGATTCCACTAAAGAAGCGTACTACCGAAATGATGAATCGAAGGAGCTCTCACCGCATGTGTTCGCAACAGCAGATAAAGCTTTTCGAAAAATGCTTTTTGCTAGTAGGGGTCAGAAATGCGATCAATGTATTCTCGTCAGCGGTGAGAGCGGAACAGGGAAGACAGAGAGCGCGAAACTTATTATGAATTATCTTGCGTTCGCCTCATTACGACAAAAGCATGGTAAATCAAACAAAAAGTCGGTGAATCAAAATGAGACAGAGCATAACTGCGTCCATGAGCGAGTGCTCGAGTCAAATCCGATTTTGGAGGCGTTTGGTAATGCAGCGACCATCAGGAATAACAATAGTAGTCGATTTGGCAAATTCATCAAGCTTGGCTTTGCCGCCTCAAACGGTGAAATGCTTGGCGCATCCATTTCCACATACTTGCTTGAGCGTGTGCGTATCATATTTCAAGCTAAAGGCGAACGCAACTATCACATATTCTACGAAATGTGCTCAGGATCTTCAGAAGCTGAAGCTAAAGATTTGAAATTGTTGCCCAACATAGAGTCATATAATTATTTGAGAAAGTCGGGAGGCTATATACGCAATGATGGAGTCGAAGATCACGTTTCGTATGGAAAAACAAGACACGCAATGGCTCAGATTGGTATCGATCCTGATCAACAAATTGAGATCATGAAGATTGTATCTTCGGTCTTACATCTTGGAAATATTTGTTTCATCACGAAACAATCGAAAGACGGCAGTTCGAGTATGGATTTAACAACATGCTCTTCACTGCTGAGTGCCACTGCAACGATCGATTTACTTGGACTAGACATGGACGTCTTAGAAAAGACATTGACCTCTCGCGAGATTCGTGCCGGATCCGAATATATTACGATGCCTTTACCAATGGATCAAGCGATTCTTGCTCGGGATGCGATCGCGAGAACTTTGTATGCTCAATTATTTGACTGGCTGGTCTCAAGAATCAACACTTCCATCAAGTACAATGAACGAACCGATCAAAGCCATTTCATCGGAATCGTTGACATTTTCGGATTCGAGATTTTCGATAACAATAGTTTGGAGCAATTGTGTATCAATTTTGCAAATGAAAAGCTCCAGCAATTATTTGGAAAATTTGTGTTTCAAGTAGAGCAAGATCACTATGTCGAAGAAGACATTGATTGGCAACTCATTGAGTACCCGAACAATGACAATTGCGTTCAGATGTTCGAACAAAAGCCGCTAGGTGTGCTCTCGCTTCTCGATGAACAATGCTTAATGCCACGCGGAAATGATGAGAAATTGGCAAACAAATATTATGAATGTCTGTCTCAGAATACCTCTTTTGGTGTGTCGAAATTGCAGCAAGTGAAGCGAAAATTTGTGATACATCATTATGCTGGCTCAGTATGCTACACTAGTGACGGATTCTGCGACAAGAACAAGGACCAAAGTCATTCTAATGCACTCAAATTGATGCAATCTTCAAAATCGGATTTCTTACGAAAGATTTTACAATCTGTAGAACGCTCTGCTTTACCGACTTGCAACACTCAGAGTAAAGTATTGAGTGGGTCATACACAAGCTCTCCTGGAAGGAGAACGTCTAGCATCATGTCATCGACTGTGGTGGCACAATTCAAAGGTCAATTGAATGCCTTATTGGAGATCATCAACACCACAGAACCGCACTTTATACGATGCATCAAACCAAATGACGTTACCAGCTGTAGTGAATTTGATCATAAACGAGTGTTGGAACAGATACGCTGTGGTGGAGTTCTTGAGGCTGTGAAGATTTCTCGATGTGGCTATCCCGTTAGAATCGCTCATGACACATTTGTACAAAAGTATAGCTGTGTTGTCGAGGATGGTGGGAAAAAGACTTGGAAAATAAATGAATTAGCCGAAAGACTGATGAGTCAGCTCCAGCATTCTGAACAAAATATTGAACATCTCAAGCGCTTACAAGTTGGAAAAAGCAAAGTGTTTTGCATTACTACGACGTACGAACAACTTGAAAGAGCGCGTGCTTCTGCTCTTTACATCAGTGTGATTGTAATTCAGCGGTACCTGCGAGGCTTCCAACAAAAGCGTCAATACCAGCGGTTACGATGTCGCACTATTCAGATTCAGTCCATGTGGCGATGCGTCCAGTGCCGTAAACGCTTTCAACGACTAATATATGAGAAGAAGTGTGCCACTACTATACAGAGCCGATTTCGTAGCTATGTCGCTCAAATGAGAATACGGCGGGAGAAAGCGATAATCATTATTCAAAAGTCTGTGCGTGGATGGCTAGTTCGACGATTCCATTCGATCGCTACGATGAATATGACCACGGTCTCATGCGATTCAATCGAAACGGATTCAAGCTGTAATGTGGATAGTCGGAATGGAACTACAGAGCTCGATCTGCGTCGCACTTCAGCTGGTAGCACTGTGATCTGCAGTGAAGACGTCGATATGATTGAAATTAAGAATTCCGACTTTGAGAAAGACTGCTCCATGATGTCCCCAGCAAGACAAGCGTCAAAACGAATCAAAGATTATGACTTTACCACACCGAAATAC
Source organism: Albugo laibachii (assembly GCA_902706625.1). Lineage (NCBI taxonomy): Eukaryota > Oomycota > Peronosporomycetes > Albuginales > Albuginaceae > Albugo > Albugo laibachii. The sequence goes on from CACSLJ010000097.1 coordinate 58,382, forward strand.
GAAAGCAATGAGTATGGCATCATTTGGGACTGCGGGTTGCTTGGATTGTATTTTGAGAGCGACGAGGTAACCGGAATGCCAATTGTAAGAAGAGTCCATGAAAGTCTCAGTAATTGTGCCGATATCTTCGAAGTATCTCGAGGCGACATGTTGCTGGCAGTTGGAAATACAAAGGTCAAGAAGAGTGATATTCGTTCTGTTCTTGTCTTGCTGCAAGAAATCAAGAAGCCTGTGCAACTTCACTTCACCAGGAGCGCTAGGAGGCTCGAGACCTATCAAGCAGAGCCATTCGAGCTACTAGGAGAAGAAGATTACGAGGTTCTGTGGCTAGATGGTGTTCCTCTGGGTCTTGGTTTTCGTCCATGTCCAGAAACGGGATTGCCCTGTGTCATCCAAGCCAGCGGAAATACTCAATTACCCGGAATGTTCAATGTCCGTTCTGGGGATTTCTTGCTTTTTATCAATGAGTTTTCAACGACCGGCGTTCGATTCAAGAAAATCATTGATATTCTGGAAAGTGGCCCACGACCGGTCGTCCTACGCTTTCGTCACAATGATCCGGTGGATGATGACTTTCAAGACAGCCTTGGATCATCCAAAAGTATGGTCTCGCGTCCGACCTGTATGAGCCTCAATCCAAAAACAGATCACTCTTTATACTATATCACATGGAAGGAGGATGAGGGACCTCTAGGAATTGTGGTGAAGCAGGAGTTTGGTCAATCCTATCCGCGTGTCACAAGCATCAAAAATGAAGGAGCAGTCATCAGGGAATCGCAAAAAAATAGAGTGGAGGTCGGAGACATTTTGCTGAGTATCAATAATAACAACATCATGAAGATGGGATTCGGTTCAGCTATGAGCTTGCTTCAAAGAGGACCAAAGCCGCTTCTATTAATGTTTCAACGTCCGCGTTTATCGATGGCAATGTCAACTAGAAGTTGCGGAATGTAAAAGTAGTGATTGCAGGAAATAGGTCATAGAGTTGTTGCTACCGTGTCAAATATTATAAATTTCAAACTAGCTCGATTCGAGACTAAGGCTTTATGACTTCATAGTTCCAGTCTGCTTCAAATGCAAAAGAGGAAAGAGAATGCTCAGTGGCATCGCTGAATATCGATTCGAGTTCCAAAGGCTTCTCCGGGCTCGTTTGGTAAGTTGCAATCACATCCTCAGATACGTGCGGATACTCTATTTCCAGTATTTGCGCCGCATGCTCGTTCAAATTCTCACAATAGATGCAAGACGCGTCCGCAAAACAGCTTCGAGAATTAGACAGTTGCGTGGCGTCGACACATCGAATCATTCTTAGGGTGAGTGGCGCTACTATCAGTCGTATCCACATGGGTCGCGAGACATTCCTGCAGCGAACTATCAAGGGCACTTCACTGCCACAAGAGGCTTCGGACCGATTCTTGACGTGACTTCGCACTTTCTCGGAATCGCGTATTTCGATGTAATCATAAAAGTTTTGCTTGAAGAGTTCGTTGGTATTCCGAAGGTTAAAGACGGAGGTGGCGATCGTACTAGCACATATAAATTCCCCCGACAAGAGGCACCACGCGACTTTGGTTGCATCATTCTTCCTACTGAATTCAATGATTTCGACGAGGTTTATCAATTTGGCATTCATTATACTCTTTGGATCCTCTATCAAGATGGCCAGTGAGTTGTTCTTGCACAAGGTGGCAAAATGAATTGTTGATGGTAAACAGTGACCCCATTTTGATCTGATGATGAGCAACGAGGCACGAGAACTCGAAATTAGATCGATCAGTTGGTACGAGGAGCATGAAATGTGTCTTTTTTATACATTGTCCCATCTTTTGACTCTAAATTTGAATTGTTCGCACCAAAATATATTTTGAGCAATGTACTTTTGCAGTCTTATGGGCTTTTCCACAAATGCACAGGCATGCGATGGAAAGTCGTGGCCGCGAACCTGATATGGTATCGATACTTACATTCCACCACAATGAATTTCTCGATCGACTGTAGCACATCCGCTCCTTGCGTTTTATACAAAGCGTTTTATTCTTCATATATTGCATTTCCGTCGAATATGTTTGCGACATCGCACACGCGCTCAGGCTTACGCCATCAATACGTGTGTCCCATCTCCTTTAGACGCTTTTATTCTATTTCCAAGGGAAGGCTTACAAACTTGCTGGAGAGTGTTAAAAGCGGCATGGTACGTGCGAATCACATCATCATTTTGGCTTCGATTACATAGCACTGCATTCGAGTATCATTTTGCAGCTGTCACCGGTAGAAGCAGCTGATCGTATTACCCACACGTTTAAATGCAGAGGTTTATACGAATCCGTCGGAAAACATGCAAAAATCGATACAAGCCGACAGCACCGCGCAGGGTTTCCTGAAGTTGTTTATACCGAAGGAAAGAGTCGTGCTCAAGTGGCCACGATCTTGGAGAAAATGATCGAAAGTTCAGCGGAAACTGGGATGGCGACTCGCGTAAACAAAACTGATGCACTGAAGCTATTACAGCGACCCATTCTGCAGGCTGGATCTGGCCACTCTAGCAAGATTCACTTTGCATATTTTTACAGGAGCTCGAATACCATGAAACAGCTCGCATATTGAGCAAAAAACCAATGGAGAACGCATCGCGTAGACCACACGTATGGCGTTACAAGTCTCACGGTTGATATCTCATTCTGCCAGGGCATCGTATCAGATTGAAAGCGTGAGCGTCTTGTGTGCTGGCATATCAGACTTGGATGTAGCGGAAGAAGCAGCTGTCACCTTGTGTTAGCCTCTTCTCTTGGCAGTATTGAGATTTGCTCAAGCTCCTGTATTTGGTGAGTAGAAATCGCAGGGCATCACGTCCGGCGTTTGTATGATGTGGGCGTTGCTGGGATTCATCGTCTCTTTCGAAATCTTGACAAAATCAATGACTCCTGTGCTGCGATATGCGTAGCGAGAATGGATGGTGCCCTGCGTAGCGTTTTGGTATGCTACACTGAGAGGTTTATTTTCGCTCGGCCATTGACTATCTGCCGGTAGGGTGGTCTGACATCTATTCCAATCATTGCTGTTCCGACAAGCGTGGGTAAGATTTGCTCATAGCTTACTCTCTCGGGAGCTAAAATATGCCCACAAAGGTACGGTGCTGCTTTTGCGGGCCTGGCACCGCTTTTGACAATGCTCAATTCATGTTCGCCCGGAGTGAGTGTTGTCAATATAGACAATGGATTTGGCGCTGCAGTCTGTGCAGGTGCGCAAGCATCTTTGCCGTGAATGCTATGTTCATGCTCTATTCAGTCTAGATCGCATATTGAGACTCGGCAACACTCAGAAGAAGCCTTAAAGTGCATTTAGATAAAATCAACCCGAGCTTCGAGTATCACTTTTAGTTGATCCAAATCCTCCACCTACTCCTATCAAATTCTCATTGCGAAATTCATGTATCCTTCGATAATCTGACTTTTAAAGCCAAATCAGCATTAAACATACTGCGCATTGCAAGCACGATGCTTCTCCGGCTCTCTTTATAAGAGTTTTAATTTATAGACGGCTAGAGATTTATATTGATACGCGGCCTACAGGTGAGAGTTTGTGGTCTTCACTCATAAAAGAAGAAAATTAAAAAGGAATAATGGCGGCGTTGACCCTAGATTATCTCAATCTCGGTGATGAAGGCTTTGATCTGTCAGAATCGACCGTACTGAATCGGTATATTTTTGGAGGAGGAATTAGTGAAATAAAATCTATGCAATGCCCGCCGAACAGCTAAGTGTGTACTTAGCAAAGAAAAATGACGCAATTTTGAGCAGTGATGATGCCGACACCGCAGAAATATCCGCAATTGATTGCCTAAGAGAAATCAAAGATTTTTGTCTAAAAGAAGACATGCTCATGGGTCCGACAAATAAATTTCTTCGATCAAGAAATTTTAGAGGAGAAAGTGATCCCATGTGCTGGTGCAGCTCCAGGAAGGTATGGGTGGCTTGAGACAAAGGCAGCCGAAGAAGGCGCCATTATTACCCTGGAAACATTTTGCGATAGCTCAGTTGAAGTTGTCTATATCACTAAATTTAGACGGGTGAAGAGCTCCGGTGCAGTGCGCAAAAGCATTAACTAAAATAACGCAAGATATCGGGTTGCTCGTTGCAATCCGTCCATAGCTGGGGAATCGCTCCACCAATGTGCGACTGAAGCCAATAAGTGTTGGCGTGTTGTTGGAATTTACCACTAATTTGCTTCGACCATGTGGTAATGAATGATGTATCTGAGGAAGGTTCCGACGTCGCAAGAACACGATTGATCACGTGAACTTGCACCGCGTCTGCCAAATGAGCAGCATGGCTCGGCATGCCGCTGTGGGGAACTCCGTGCAGAGCAATCAGATGCTTGGATGCAGAAAGATCCGACAGCACGACCAACCGCAGAAGAAGCCCTTCTTGATCTGAATGAGCTTCAAGAGGAGACTGCGCAGGAGCAGATGATGAGTGCGAATTTGCGACCTGAATGCCAACCGGAGGAAGAAGACACCTTAAAAGAAAAAAGAAGGACATATACATAACTTGCGATCGTGCCTGCATGCATTAGTCTTCCTCAGGAACGTGTAGGCGCATTTACCCAAATTTTTACTGGAATCTCAATTCAACTGCTGTATGCCATTTCGACTTCTATCAGAGCTATGGAAAGGATACAAAACTGCTATCAGGAAGAGCGAGAAGATGAGGCAGTCGGGACAAACCAAGATACCAGTCGTGTTCTTACCGCCTTGCAACGATTCGGAATCGAGCTCGAGACAGTGGAAATGCGATTCAGTTTGTATATGATGCGAAATTCTTTTATGTTTTGAGCCATCCATTTGCTTGTGTATCTGGTACATCTTGACTATATTCTCTTTCTACGCCACGATATCACACTACGGCAGAGGTTCTGTAAGACAACATTTTCAGAAAAAGCATCCTGACATTGAATTAGTTGAAACCAGAGTCCTCTTTGTTTCAACTCCGAATCGGATGTGCATATCTTGATATTTGCAAACACTACAAAGCCCAAAAGACTTCAAAAGATACCTAATCATCAAAAGAGATTGGTTGCTCCATGTTGCATACGAAAGGCGGCAATTAGAATGCAATCGCTCCATTCGACGCCTAAAAAATCACTTGTACTGATATCGCTTCCCTTGGGCTCGATACAATGAGCGTTGGACATGTCATCCAACTAGAATCTGCCAGAGATACACTCAGCTACATTCACCGTATCGGTCAAAACTCGAGCACTGCTCGAGCTGGTCATCCAGGTAAAGGTATTCGTACGAGCTATTTTGGCTTTTACGTTTCCACTTAACCTGAGTTGCTGTCTATATTTCAAGCGTCATTTGTAAGCAAAGTCGATATCTAGCTGGAATTTTCAAAATCGCAATAATGGGTTGCCAATCAAACGGACAAGTTTTGAATCAGAAACGGAGTCTAACTCAAAGGTACAGGAAGCAGCATCGCATCACACCGATTCGAGCAACCAAATGCCATAATGAATATAGCGATTGGAACGTCTATTTGTTGTCTACAAATACGATAAATTGCGCAGTCTTTGACAACATTTTGCATGTACCTTTGTACAAAGGCGTGTGAGTCCTATTTTTCGATACTTTTAGAGACACAGGGCACATTGGGAGCGTGGGGTGGGAATGCTAGGTGCAGATTGAGCTGAGAGCACGATGATTTACCCGATTGACATCGATGGCACTTAAGGTGAGGATGATCTGGTTTTCGGAGTTGAAGCATCTCACACGATATACACGGGATGGGTTGATCCTTTTCAGATGCTCTCCGAGTCGAAGACTCAGATTTATCCTGTGCTGATGACAGTGTTGAGTCCACGATGCGTTCTGCTTGTGACTCGTTACTCGCGTTACTCGTAGCCTTCTGAGCATTCATTGGTGTGTTACGAATTGCATTCAGAGGTCGGTTAATCTGGCAGCGAGTATCGAGAGTGCGTTGTCTTTTTTTTTCGCGCCTTATACAATTCTTCGTCGGGTTGGAATGTAAGTCTCGTGAGGATGTATCATGAGTCCGAAGCTCGGACACGTCTAACAAAAATTTCATTGAGTCCGCACAAGCCTCCGAGTATGCTGCTTGCTGATGTTCATGGCTTCCACTACCAATTTCTACATTGTCGATTGTGAAAACCCAATGATGAAGCATGCCGTGAAAGTACCACACGTGTCGATCGCCAACTACCGATTGTAATGCAGGAAGCTTTCTCCAAAGCTGTTGAAATGCGAGTGCCAAATGTGTTTGATGAGTCCCGTTTTGCCGAATATTTCTCATTATTAAATCAGCTTCATCGATAATCGCTTGCCACATATCAGATTGACTCAAAAGCCTGTCAAGGACTTGTTTGTATAATGCCATCGTGTTCACGCCTTGGAAGCACAGCCATTCTCGTTCTTTGATTGTGACACGCGCTCGGTTTTTTTCCAAGCTCACTTTGAGATCAAATTGCTTGAAGATGCTTTCAACACGTCTGATGTACTCCAGATAGAATTTCAGTTTTCGAGGCTTCTTGGTCACATTCTGGACAGCGGCAATTCGTGGCGATAATATGTCTGTAAATACCACTAAGAGAGAGTAAATGAAGCGATGGCGACCGGAATATACGAAGGAAGGCAGCCTCAGTGCATCTGGAACAAAAGTTCGCGTATCAAACCGGGTTTCAAGGGGCTGGTTTGATCCAATTGTACTCTTTGCTCGGGCATGTCTACAATCCGATGAGAATCTGCCATCTCTGCTCGTTTGCTCAGCTGACATGTTATCTTTCTCTCGTGTGATTTCTTTTTTCATTTTTGACTCTATTGACGAGCTCGTGGATGAAGTTTCACATGCGACCTTACTGGAATGATCAAAAGTGGTAAGCCATGGTGCGTAGCTCATAGCTTTGGGTATCGTATCCATTTCTTTGAGCTGATGGAGCTCCGAGGTAACTCCGTCGACCAAGTCTCTCTGCGATTTTCCTTTGATTCGTAATTCGCCATGACTCCACGAGTTCAACTTGTTCTGGTCAGAGCATACCAGCCCACCAAGCCTACAGCGCCCATGGAGATATTCACCAGTGGTAATTGTGCGTACAGGTTTGTTTGGTGAACTCTTCAGTCGACCATCGGGAGGTTGAGGTAGCACATTTGAATTTTTCCCAATCATATCCGCCTGAGTAGCCCCTGCTGGTGCCAATTTTGGGTGGAGTACAGGAATCAAAGAGGAATCGTCTTTGACCAGGAGTGTTTGAGCAAGTTTTTCTTCTTTTTCCTGCAAAGTCTCTTCGCCAATTGAAGTGCCTTTTGAAAGAGATCGGTTTCCAGGCTCCAAACCATCTGCGATGAAATCTTGTTTGTGCGTCTGTGACTCGTCTTGAGCACTCACAACTCGCTCAATGGACGTACTCGAGTGGTTTGAGCGCAATGGTCCTTTTGTCGTCAAATTCGTCTCGACAGCTGAGGTCAGTTGTTTTGGAGATGACAAGGGATTACGTGAAGTAGAATTGATTTTCTTTACACGTCTTTCGTTGATATTAGAAGTCGTCGGTACAGAGATAGAGTCAGTCAGCCTATTGCCATTACGGATATATCTTCCCCCTCCAACCGATTTTGCACCTCCTTGTTTTTTTCCCAGCGGAATTAAAAAATTTCCAAGTTCTCGGGGTTCCATACTATTCTTCTTTCTGATTCTCTTCTCCGAGAATCTCGTAGTGGTATCCATAATCGTACTTGTGCGTGTTCTAGCACTCGTCAAAGTGCAACCGGCTTCCGACTGTGACGAGTTCACTTTGCGCTTTGCTTTATTTCTCTTCGGTGTATGTTTTCCACTGCTATCTGTATCATTGGCAAAGCGTTTCAAGGGCTTTAAGACCATCGACGATGCTCTTCTCAGTACTGGTCTATTAACGATCAATGACTTTGAGGCAATAGAGCCGAGGGTTGTGGCATCGAGCGTCGAAAGCGTGTTGCTTTTCTCAGTAATCATGGATTTCTTCAAGAACGACACGGCATAATTGTTTTGTGTGCTTGCAAGCAGTAAACCACGACGCATTTGACAAAAGTCATTTGAACAAAAACGAGCGGTGCTGTTTTCTAAGACCCGCTTACAAAATGCACTTTCACAGTACTTTTCATCAGCTTTTGTTCCTGATGCCTTGTAGCTCGCTTTATTGCTGCGAAGTGTCTTTCTACGACGTCGTACAATACCAGAAGAGACTTTATTATTTTCGGGCATCTTACGACATCAGAGACGAATCATACGACAATAGAGCATATTTCTACCAATCGGAACAGATGCGGTATATCGTGCAAATGGACGAAGAAGGCGTAGAGATTCACATAGTTGAGCGTTTTCATCGCCAAGAAGCAATGGATGTGTCTCAATAAAAGCGGTAATCTCAACACGTGAAAAAATGGTTTGGAGATTACTGTGATGACGATGAGAATCGAGTGTCTGGTAAAAGGTAAGGAAGAGTAAAGGACAGTGGATATTATGCGAAAAGAGAACGGCGTTGAATTCTATACAAAAACGACTTAAGGCACATAATTGAGATCACTTTCGACTGCTTGCACTGAATGATATGACAGCGATGATAACTAACATCAACAATATCCCGATACCAATCAGCTTGAATTTTGAGCATTTGAACCAGCCCGTTTTCTTGTCAGCTTGCCGAACATTTTCCAGTGCACCAGCGACATTTTCTTTGACAGTTTCCGTGTTATCTTGAACTTCCACTACAAAGACATACATAAGAGCGTTTGCCAGCAAACATGTACCAGAAATCACATCACGTACCAACTGTCTCTCCTTGATCTTCAACGAGACCATCGATTTCTCGGAAAGCTGCATTGACTTCGCGTAACTGATGATTGATGTGAACGATATCTTCTTCCCTTCTAGCCAAGTCTATGGATGAAGTTTAAGACAGTGATCATAAACCCGAAGTAAAGCCATTGAGTCGTACCGTCTTCATCGTAAGTTGTGACGTTTGCTTGTGCGTATATCTGATCTTCATTGTAATTTCCAAAGCCAAATTTGGGTTTGATGTCATCTTCACTGACACGTTCGTACGAAGTCGATGATCGTCGAATATGTTCGATGGTCTGCTGCTCGCTGGTGATAAGTCGCTCACAGGTGGTCTCGAATGATTTTAGTTGATTCTTGAAATCACTTGCGAGTTTATTAACCTGTGTCTTCCGTGCGCGTTCTTGAGATCCACCCTGACACGCTCGATTGAGTTCCTGAATTCTCCGACTTAATTTAGTTGACATTTTATTTCCCTTATCAGTTAGTTCTTTAATCTGATTATGGTTTTCTCTTGAGTCTTGTGGTGTGCCAAATAACGACATTTTTTGAGCGATCGAACGTGTCACTTGATTGAATGTGCTTATTCCTTTGGAGCTTTCCTGAACAAGGCGATTATAACGCTCATCAGAATACGTAGGTGAGTCGGCGGAAACATATCGGTCGCCCATTACTCTGGTCTTGTCAACAAAGAACCTGGCAAAAGTTGAAATATGTAGAGTCAATTCAAAGTCTATAAAATTGAGCCAATTTGCAGAGAGTAGTATTACGGTATTGTATCGTGGTTTCGTTACCGATTTGAGTGATACTCTAGTCAAGTGAATTTTTTGTACCGTATTTATCAAACTGATCATTTGTCGCTAGTAATGACCAAGACCGGGCCTTAACCGCAGTTAGCTTAAAAATAGCACCTCCCATGCCACTCACATTAGAAAACGCCCTCGACTAAGTCGACGAAACCGTAAAAATGGCTTTAAAGAGAATCCAAAAAGAACTGAAAGATCTTATGAACGATCCACCATCTAATTGTAGTGCAGGAACGAGCGGTGATGATCTTTATCAATGGGTGGCTAGCATTATTGGACCAGATAATAGTCCTTATGCGGGAGGTGTATACTCTTTGACTATATTTTTCCCCGTTGATTATCCATTTAAACCACCAAAAATCAGCTTCAAAACGAAGATTTATCACTGCAATATCAATGGGAATGGTGGAATTTGTTTAGATATACTCAAAGATCAGTGGAGCCCGGCGTTGACGATCTCAAAAGTGCTTCTATCAATATGTTCATTATTGACCGATCCCAACCCGGACGATCCGCTAGTTCCCGAAATCGCACAACTTTACAAAACTGATCGCCGACTTCATGACGAAACTGCGCGTCAATTCTGCTATAAATATGCCATGCGAGACTGATAACGAGTGAGAGCTGTGCACGCCTGAGAGAAAAGTCTCACCATCTTGGTCAACTTGTTGGATTAGTTCTCGAAAGTACAGCCGAACTCCTTTTTTTCATTTACATAAAAAAAAAACTTGTTTTTAACAAAATGCTTCTTTTCGTACTTCTGCAATCATCCCACTTGTTTGCCTAAAGCATCCTTTCTTGCTCGTTCAGACACAATTATTGATGTCTTGAACGCTGCGATTAATCTCTTCGGCCGGCTCGATTCTAGACCCTTTGTCCATGATTGGCCAAAAGCCCAAAGTTATCGCCGATACAATAGCATCGCTCATGACAAGTAAAGACCGATCCATGCGAAAGGCTGCGGATGGCACAATATTGAAGCAAGAGTTTGCAGAGCGATCGTATGCTAGTGATGACGATATCAACTATCGCTTCGGAGGGAAAGCGGCATCAAATCGAGCTGTGTCGCACGATACAATTGGATCATTTGATGCGGCAAGTTACTTTATAAAATCTATCAGCCATTCCACAATCGATGAAAATGCGACGGATTCATTGACCGATACAAGTCCGCCGATCCCTTTTGGAGGGATGATTTCTGCGGAAGAAGTTATTCGTGAGAGCTTTGCCAGCACCAAAAGCGGTTCACTTTATCGGAGTCGAGACGATTTTTCTCTTTCCAATCGATCCGATAGCGTTCGTTTTTCATTATCAACGCGTAGTACGTTTCGTAGAAGCACGATATCTGAGCAAATGCTGCGTGAAACCGAGCTTTTTGAGCCAGAAAGAGAGGTCTCCATGCATGAGATATCAGAAGCATTGAGCACCGCTGTGCATAACGAGACAAAGAGTATTGAGGTAACCAGCATCAAGGAAGAAGAACAGACTGTCAAAAGAGAACATGCAAAATACAGATGGGCACAACATGTAAAGTTGAAGGCAAGGAATTTATTTTTCACCTCTGAATCCAACGCGCCAAATCATTCCAATCAAGCAGAACCTCAACACACCACTAGCTTCAAGGAGGGGTCTAAAAAGGTCGGCAAACAATCGATACCTAAACAAGAGAGACTTAATGCGATATCTCCTGGCCGTCCTGTACCTGTCTCGAGTCTTCCTTCTGCTAACACGAGTGCTATTCCATCCTTTGCGAAATGGAATCAATGGATGCAGGATCAATATCAAAGTAATATCGCGAATATCAAATTTCCATTCGGGACACAATCTGCTACAATCAGTCACTCCCCGAATCCCATGAAGCTGATCTCCATCGAAGAGATTATCAGTAACTCACATATGATGCGCTATTTCGCTGCTTGGCTTAAGAAGCCTTCAGATCATAGCAAGCTCTTCTTTCTCTGCTCATACCAGGAGTATCGGCACTTTTGGTGTACATTACGTGCCAACTTTCTGGATCAGCAGGAAGGAGTGGAGGCTGCCAGCGCTCATGATCGACATCACATGCAAAGATCAGCAAAATCAGCATCTGAAATATTACAACCGTTTTCTCGAGATGATATTTTATTACTCCGCACTTACGGCGTCAAAATTGCGCAAAAATATCTTTCCAAGAGTGCAAATTTTCATGTTGGCCATGAACTTGTCGACTCCAACATGCTACGCAGTATCAAGCGTGATATTGCGGCCGGTGGCGAAGATGCTCTTCGTACATTTGATAATGTGTCTAGTGCAGTGAAACAGCATCTGATGCAAGAATTTCCGGAATTCCGAAACTCTGATTTGTACACTGGAATGATCAAGACTGTGCCTCGTGAGGTTATTTTCCTTGAGGACATATTGATGAATCACCGTTTTGCCAATTTTTTTTGGATATTTCTATTTCCTCATAATTATCATCGTGAAGTGGCCTTATGGATCGACATCGAATACGAATTCAAACCCGCGTATCGGCTCTATGTGTCTCATCTTCGGAATCGAGGAAAAAGAAGTGAGAAAGGAGAAGTAGCAGCACATCGATGCCGAAAACTTGTACGGTACATCGTACAAAAGTATTACGCTGGGGACCCCGAAATGCAAGGTCTCGAGCAATCGCTTACAAATACGTTTGCAAGGCTTCAACAAGAGCAAGACGCAATGCTGGAAAAGTTTGGCTCGATCCATTTGGAGCTTTATCATCGCTTCCTCACGAGTCGAGCCTATGCGGAATTCTCACTTTATGCGAGTCATTTAGAGGTAGCAGGACGAGCACTTTCGAAACCAATGGATGACTTCCAAAGATTAGCTTCCCTGTTATTAGACTATGGTCTCAGAGCCCATACATGGCCAGAGGAGATGTCTCGAGATGTCCAAAAGAAACGTGCGCTCGAAGTCTTGCTTTCAGCACGAGGCTATGAAGCCATATCTGGAGTACTCACATTCGACACAGTCTGCTTGGACACAAGTGCTGAAATAGAAAGCACTTCTCACGCTCCTAAACTTGATCTCCGCATCACGCAGCATCCATTGCCTCACGACCCACAATCTCCTCTACTTGATAAAATGCTTGAGAGTTTCCTGCTCGCATTTCTCAAGGACCCCCAGAATGTTCTCAAGACTGCTCCAACATGTCCACCCCCCTTTGCATTCAATTTCCGAATGGGAGATAGCAGCTCATCTACTGAGCTCTATGCTGCGTCATTGATCATGTACAAGCCCGCACCAATGCTAACACTGCAACAGTTGGAACATATACGCTTGGGTGGTGCTACTGAATTACGATGGATTCCATACGGTGTTTGTATCACATCGAAGTTTGCACTAGTCGACTTGCTTCGAGAACGACTCGCTGAGGCTTATGAGTATATTGTTGCTGTGGAAGCTCTTGAGTCGATATCCGAAGAGACGAATGTTTTAGCCGATGGGCCTGAAAAGTTTCCAATTGATAAAAGTTTGATTTCCAAACTCTCACGCACAGTTCGTTTGGAAAATCCGGTGGTGCCACATTCCATCTCCAAGCGACTTAATAACGATATCAAGCGAACGGCATCGAGCACACTTTCGCGATTGAATCTCCCATTACTTGATCATTCTGTTCGTCTCTTATTCGACATTGTGGATATCCAGACCATCCTAGTCTTGTTTGCTGCTGTACTGCTTGAGTGTCGTGTCCTATTCATGTCTTCACATATTTCAGTTCTCATGAAAGTCGGTGAAAGCATTCGAGCTCTAATGTATCCGCTTCTGTGGCCACATGTGTACTTACCAGTGCTTCCTAGCCGAATGCTGCAATATCTGGAGTGTCCAACACCTTTTATATTTGGTGTATTGAAGGACTCGGTCGACGCTTCGATTTTGACCGAGTTGACAGAAGAAGATATTTTGATTTTAGATTTGGATATGGGCATCGTAGAAGGTCGAGGCTCTACCATTGTGTGTGCATTGCCAAAAACAACCGTGACTTTGCTCAATGATGGTCTGTATGAGCTATTGAAGCCTAACATGAGTGAGTCTGACCATGTATTCTCGCACCAGTTCCTTCCCAAGCCAGCTATGTTTCCCGACTACGCTGTACGTCAGCTGTTTCAGGACGCTGTACAGGACTTGATTAGTGACTTTGGCTATCACCGTTATCTTTGGACCGACGAATTGAGCAAACAGCAAATGGTATTTTTCGATGAAGCGAGTTATTTGGCGGCTTCATCGCCGGATAAGCGGGAATTTTTGTCTTTATTTATTGCAACGCAGGCTTTCAGCGAGTTGATGGTCTCGTTCTCAGGCTTTGAAGATGTCATCGCAGGCGGTGATACTGGTCATTCTCGCAATATCAAGCAGGCTTATGCCGTCAAACCTGGAGCTGGTTAAAGGATGCTTTCTGGTCTGCTATCTGATCTCTCAATCCAGATATCTCAGACTGCTCAGTGCCCTTGTATCCATTGGCCAACTCTGGTTAACGCAGGATCGAGTAATTACATTCGGCGAAACCATTGTATCGTCGCAGCAATTGTAATGTTTCAACGGAATCCAGCAACCCGTTCTTCATCGTCACAAAATCTCAAATTCAGCACAATAATATAGCACAAGGTAAAACTCAGAAGCTCCATGCCCCAAAACTAATTTTCCACTTGGGCGCACGAAATTATTATTTGACCACGACACAACATGAGTGCTCAGTCGATCCAATAGACCCTTCTTTTGGAGGCCATGAGAATCGGTATACCCATCACCGAATTCAACTCACTTGTCGGCTTTCTATTTCTCAGAAGCAAGGCACTACCCGTCATTGTCCATGATAGGCGTTGACAAAGCATTTGTACTAGAGTACATACGCATAATGATCCAATAAAGCATACTTGTCTAGTAAATCAGTGACCTAGAAGTTTGCGAGTAGTATCCAATTTGGTTCTTCCCTTGTCTGCGTCCAAAAGGGTATTGTTCGTAATAAAATCGATCGATGTCTCAACCAGCTTGTATGTAGTATCCCACGACCTGCCCCGAGTAGAGTCGGGCAGCTTGTCATCCAACCAAAGCAAGACAAGGTGAATTCAGTAAATCTTTCAATCTGATCCTCAACTCTGTAATCGGTAGTGTGACACGGCCACTTTCAGCTTGCAGCTACCTTCGTCAGACGATGCGTTATAACGCACTCGCCTGGTGAAAGGCCGACAATGCCGTCAAGAAAACATGACAGAAGAATTCACCGTAAAAGAAGAGATGAAGTCGATAGCTGTATGCTCAATTGCCAATTTCCTAGAGTCATCATTCGAGAAGTCGGAGGCGCAGTATCTTCACAAGCACTTCAGAGGCTCGTAGAGGATAGAGAAGTGCTCTTGAAGGTAATTAAAAGAATCCGGACGAGGGAGATGTTAGCCCCGCGTTCTCGTGTCAATTCGTGCACTGGAATAGACAAGTATTTTCTAGCCGCCTCTTTATCATATGCATGATCGCTCCTATGAGTAATTATGCCGCTCGAAAACTAATTGTGTTATTGCTTCGTTGTTATTTTTTGTGGTCGTGCTTTGAAACTCGTGAAGGCTTTCGCGAGCCATGGGGGATTCTTCATGTATTCAGATGCATATTCGCTAACATCGGTCAAACGATCTAGAACGCCTGAAACTTGCGTTGGTAGAAAAGGTAAAAGATTCCTATGACAATAGTTGTAGTAATAGTTACGTTCGAGGAAGGCTACCTGCGCAGGGTCTCCAGGTTACGAAGGCCATCATTTGAGTTTCTATTTTCCTCCATCTCATTTATCTCAAGATCGTCGTATTGACGGTGGTTGAAGGGTCTGATCGGCTAATCTATTTAGACAGCACTTCAGTAGACCAAACATTCCACTCGTCGAATTGTAGGGATGCCCTGAGAATGAACAAAAATGGATCAAATGGGGTACCTGACAGTCTACTGGATACGCGAACGTTTGTACGAGAAATGTTGCAACTTCCTTGATTTCAATCGCCTTTCCTTCATTTTCTCTGTCTTACTGGTTTTGCAGACGTATCATCATCACGAGCTGCCACTGTTAAGCAAGCCAGAAACCTTGAAGGCTGTTATTCTTTAGCGTTGCTTCATCTTGGCTTTTCACGATCGACAATATAAAAATTGGTGGTGGAAGCCATGAAGACCAGCAAGTAGCATACTCGGAGGCTTGCGCAGACTCTATGTTCACTTTCGTTAGACGTGTCCGTGCTTCGAATAAGGCACATCCTCACGAGGCTCGATCATCTACAATCCCAAAACTACGAGCAATTTTATATGCGGAGAAGCAAAGGCAACGCACTTCGAAGAATGGCTACCGATGAATCGACTTCTGACTTCTCTTGTAACACGCCAACCAATACTTAGAAGGCTACGCAACAAGTCACAAGGAGAACGCATCTCGGACACATGAACGCTACCCGAACATGAGAAATCTTGGCCTTTGACTCTGTTCGAGTGAATCATCATATTCTCAACTCAATCTGCAAGTAGCATTCCCACCCCAAACTGCCAATGTACCCTTTGCCTTTGATTGTATCAAAGAGAGGACTAATGGTGCACGAAAAGCATGTCAAAGATGCCCAATTCCTCGTGGTCGTAAGTAAAAATACACGTTCCAAATCTTGCATAAATTATGTCACTTGATTTATCAAATCAATGCGATTCTTGTTCCTGTACTTTTTTCTCAGGCTTCGTTTACGGCTGAAGGCTTGTCTGATTGATTGGCAGTTTGCTATCGCGAGGTCGATTTTATCAACTAGAAGGCGATTTTCTTGGCAGGTGATGCTTGAAACTATGGACAGTAACTCAATTCAGCTGGAACCGAAAAGGCACATCATGCTCGAGCGAGTACCTTTCCCTGGATGGCCAGCTCGAGCAGTTCGACCAATGCGATGAATGTAGCTGATTGCATCTCTGGCAAATTCAAACTGAATCACATGTCCAACGCTGAGTGTATCGAGTCCACGGGAAGCGATATCTGTACAAATAATTGTTTTTGGGGCGTCTGGTGGAATGATTGCATTCTGATTGCCATTCTGAGTGAGCTGATGGACGATTTGACGGCGGGAGAATGAGTCGACTTTCTTATGCAGCACAGAGCAAGGGTAGTCTTTCTTGTTAGCTAGGAAGTCTTGCAAGGCTTCTGCACTCTGTACAGTGTTTGCAAATATTAAAATCCGCGGTTGTTCGGCAGTCTCCGATGAATTGGCCAAAATATCCCACAGCAAGGCGCATCGATCCTTGAAAGTTGCAGGTTGCGGCTTCGCAAACTCGTCCAAATCGTAAAGAGAGGCCTGTAGCTGAGGTACAAGTTGCTGAAAATGCTACAACGATTGTGAGCCCATCACATTCGGGAGATGCAGGAAGGCACCCACTCTGGTTTCAACGAAATCAATATCGGGATACTTTTTCTCCATGAATTGTCTCACGGAACGTCTACCGTAGTCTGATATCGTGGCGTACAGAGAGAGAACATGGTCAAGAAATACCAAGTACTCAACAAGCAAATGGAAGCTTCAAAAGATAAAAGGATATAGCACTGAATATATACTGAATGGCATTTCCACTGTGTCGAGCACGATTCTGAATCGTTGCAAGTAGCAGCTTTGTATCCTTTTCCGCTCCACCACTCAGCAGCATATCGGCTTCGTCAACGACTATATGACGCACGAAATCAAAGTCTTTCGGTTTGGATGCTCGAAGAAGGGCGCTAGGTGTAGAGAAAATCATCTTCAGAGGGCAGTTGCTGCCACCCGATATTTTGCTCATCGACGACACATAAGCTGTATGATCTTTCATGAAGTCGGCATCCACTTGTGCTAGGACGCTTTTAATCTGCCTGACAAGATCCTGTGAAGTGGTCAAGATGATGCAGTCAGGAGAACTTTGCGGCTGTTCCTGCGTGCGGCTATGCAATCGTAATTGTTGCACGAGAGGAAGTAAATAGCTCAGCGTTTTGCCGCTTCCGGTTTCGGCAGCAATGACGATGTCGCAGTTCTGGAAAATCTTCGGAATGGCCTGCTTGCACAATTGCCTCGTCAGGAAAACGCAATGTAACGCATCTTAATGTCACCTTTTGCTGAATTTGCGTCGGAGATGTGATACCAGTGCTTCTGAGATTATTTACGAGTCCTTCGTGTAGCGCCAGTGCTCGGAAATCAGGATATTTTGTCGAAGTACTAGACACGCTGCATCGACCATTAAATGGAGAGCATAGCTTACGAGAAGCGTAGCGGTGAAGCTTTGTAAGACTTGATACTCGCATAACAGCACCAGATTTGTAAGAGTCAAGTTGATTGGGCAAGTGAGTGTGCAATTCCAGCCATTAAATGATGCGATAATCTGCGTTAATTACTATCTGATCACGACAACAGAGGCTATATTTCGTTTCGACAGTCAGCACTTTCTATCGAGATGATCAAGTAGAATGACAAAGATTTGAAAAATAAAAACTGCTTAAGGTGGCATGAGGCAACGGCTCTTGTATCACAAAAATTCCCTAGAAGAGATCAGGACCACGCACCGGTATTGGTAAAGATGCATCTTGAATGACCGTAACCCTCAAGCTGAGCTATCTTATGGGGACGCTAGTTTGCCTGAAGACCGGAAAATATCGCTAATTGAAACGAACCAATTGCAGAAAAGGCTGTCTATTCTTCTGATTCTCGGTGCGCTTCCAATAGTCGGGACCTGAAGAAATAGTCATTTTATTCATTGCATGCTCTGTCGTCTTCTACGCGGGATTTCTCAGCGGCCCACTTCGAGAATTTACAAGCAAGTTTTCATTTCGAGTGAGATTACATCGCTTTCAACTAGTATCTATCTGCCTTCGCAACTTTGTTTTTCTAATGGTGAGCTAGGATTTTACTCAGGCTGCAACAATTCGGATACGCATGCTCATAACGATCGACATGGATTCACATTGATGATTGATCC
The DNA here is from genome assembly GCA_902706625.1 of Albugo laibachii. Taxonomy (NCBI): domain Eukaryota; phylum Oomycota; class Peronosporomycetes; order Albuginales; family Albuginaceae; genus Albugo; species Albugo laibachii. The sequence continues at coordinate 76,959 of CACSLJ010000097.1, forward strand.
GTGCCATATGTCCCGTGAAAGTAAGCATCGCGCGAAATCGCCACTAATTATATGGTACCGGAATAGGAGCGGTAACCTTCGACATCACTTGGCCCGTGAGGAAGCAAGAAAATTCCAATACAGATGTTCTAATGATACACAGCACGCGAAAAAGAGAAAGCAACTGGAGTGACTGCATTCTAGACATGTACTTGTTTGCTACAGGTTTCTGAGTATACAAACTGTAGACTTCCGGCTAAAACGATGATAATGTTACGCAAGCTTTTGTTTGGCAATCTGAGCAGCACTTTGGTTGTCGAGGTTCTGATCTTGATATGACTTGAACCTTCGAGCAACCTCATTGATGGGTACCTTACATTGAATCTCGCTACCTATTTGTTAATTTCGAAAGTTTCTGGTCTGCGATAAGCGATGCGAATACCGATCCGTCTCCGCCTAGAGACCACAATGATGGGGGTACCACCCAAACCTCAACTTCACAAGAAGAAGGCTCACTAAAGGGCGGTATGCAATGCAGCGAATACGTGAACCTCTTCCAGACATTGGACCTGAAAAGACCGCAGAATGATGGTCTGATATCTTCCAAGATTTTTGATGATAGTGAAGACGAAAATCACAAAACATAAAATCTCGCAGCGCTTCAACCAATTCAAACAGCGAAGTAAACGAAATATTGGCTCTCAACCATTTTCCAAGCCAATTCGACTGGAAAGGACTCACACTGATCAAGGTGCAAATGAGCAAATTGAATGTGGTGACCACAATGCACAATACGATTCAGAGCAGAAAATGCTCATGTAATGTGCATTAGTAACTCAGTCGACACGACACCAAGAGATACTGTACAAGCATTGCAGCAGTGGAATAATTATAATCGTGCTATGCGTACGAATGTGAGCATTTTGTAACCGGTCATCAGTAATCTAAATATGAAGCAACGCGATAACTCTGTATCTCTGAGACGGCACGACTTCAACAATATTTGCACACCCTGGTTCGTCTACCTCAAGATGCGTCACTGTCATTGCAAAGTGTCCTTGAGCAGAAATTCATAGATGGTAACGACGGTGAACTCAGCTCAAACAAGAGGGTGTAAAGTTGTATTATCTCTCTATTTTATGGATAAATGATCTGTCACGCACAAGATTTCTAGCTTAAATGAAGACGCGCCGCTTCCCGTCATGAGGATCTGGAGTTCGAGACACGCAATGTGAAATAAGTGCATCCGATACAGCGGTTTATGCAAGGAACAGATGACCACGTTTTCGTTGTCACATGCTGTTCGAGCGATGGAAAATTTTGGATGCTGGTGGATCAAATGCGCTTTGTTCATTAAATATCATTGGAGTATGTTGCGATTTGAGAGAAATTTCTTTCAAAAATGCGTCCGACATTGAAGAATTCTCCAAAGAAGACTACTCGATCTTTGCGCTATTGACCTCCAGCCCGCCCGGATGCAGCCACCCCAGTGATCCTTTGTATTGATTACACGCTCATGTGTGTTAAAGTGAAAGCAAATTCATAAAAACGTTTGAGGTGAGCGTAGTTCCAACTTTTATTTTCCTGTATGGCACCGCATCTGCTGGAAAGTAGAGGGTAAGCACTCGTTGTCCGCTGAGAAGGTTCTGTTGCATTCACTTTAACACACACGAGCGTGCCTCTAATACAAAGGATAACTGAGCGGGCTGGAGGTCAATAGCGCAAAGATCGAGTGGTCTTCTTTGGAGAATTCGTTGTTAAGATGAGATTGTACAGTAACCACGCTAATTATGGAAAGCGAGCCTTGGAGTTTATGATTATGTACACTGCGACCCTTCGCAGTCGATCTGGTTCCGTCTTGCAAATCTTAACGGCGGCGGTTACTGTGCATTTGATGCACATGATCTTCCAACACTCCTTCCCGGCGCCTTGATGAACATCACTTCAGACCTATGAGCAAACGCAATTATTGAATCCTTGGAGCTGGCAGCACCTTCATCAATAAATCGTCGACCATCTTCTTCGTAGATTCATGAGTTGGCTTGACCGTCTTCTTCTTGGCGTAATCACGTAAGAATTGAAGCTTCACATCCACATGCTTCGTGCCATCTACATGCTTCGTGCTTGCTGAACTCGCCTCGTTTTCGATTTGGTTCACTGCAGCTTGGTTGTCAATCTTGAGTACCACAGGTGACTTCACTCGTTGCCCGAGCTCTTTGTAAAGCTCCTTCAATCCCTGCGACTCACGTCCTCCGACGGCCGCAGATACGAACTCCGCTTCCACTGTCGACTGAGCCACAGCAGCTTGCTTCATGCAGTGCCACCCTACAGTAATTCCATTAACAACCTGCACGCCTGCACTCACAGACTTTCCATCTTCAATGTCAGCCGCGAAGTCCGCATCACTGAAGGTGACAATCCTCATTGGCGACTGGGGCTCGCTCTCTTCACGCAAATGCAGCTTCAAACCTTTCGTTCCCTTCAAGTACCTTGCAATCCTTTTTGCAAGCTGATAATCCTGCATTGTTGGTGCTTGACTTCGTCTAGTCACTCTGTGCACCGCGAACGTAATTTCTGGACGCGTGCAGCGCGATACCCATAGCAAGCTCCCAACTAGAGACTGGAAATCCTTGATAGTCGGTACTCGATGCAATCCCACATCCTTTTCTTTCAGCCGTTCGTTGTCTCCTTCGATTACTTGCATTTCAGGTATCGGTACTCGTACCAAGTTTGCTTCAGCCAGACAATGTTTCTCGATCACTCCTTCAATCTTCTGCTCCTGGTCGATACAATAGCCTCCTTCGTTTGTCCACTCAATTCTCATTCCGAGGAACCTCTCAACAATACCGAGGTCCTTGAGATCAAGCACCTTAATGTCAGTAAAGAATTGATCAATACGTTCCACTGTCGTGCCTGTAATTAGCAAGTCATCAACGTAGACCCCGACGATAGCCACACCATCCTCGTCGGCCTTGTAGAAAAGGCACGGGTCTTGAATGCATTGTACGAAATCAATCTTGAGCAGCGTGTCGCGCAACAATTGATGCCAAAGTATTCCTGCCTGTTTTAATCCATAGAGACTCCATCCTAGAAGCAGCACCAATTCATCAGGTTCCTTTACGCCAACTCGGTCCAGGGTGTCTTGGGTCACTGTCATTCCATTGGGAATTCTCAAGTGAATTTCGTAGTCTGGCTCCGTGAAAGCTTTCGGGTACGCGCTCGGGACGTCACCATGCCTAGCCGGAACCCCCCACATCCGTGAAAATGTAAAAATGAAAAATGCATTCCCTATCGGCATCCCCTAGAGAATGTGAGATTGTAATTCACACCAAAAATTTGCTTGTCGCCGCGAACCACCAGTCTCGCCTTG
>CACSLJ010000098.1:0-80130 GCA_902706625.1 Albugo laibachii
TCCTCCGAGAGGACATTCAGGTTTCAAAAGCGGAGCGATTTGTAAGGTCTACCTGCAACGGGGATACTTTTGTCAAATTTGCCTCCCTGCATCCGGTTGCCCTGCATGGAGTGCTCCACAGCAGCATGCGGAGCAATGCAGCTCATTTGGCGGACGCAGTGGAAGTCCACGTGATCAATCGTGTTCTAGCGTCTTCCGAGCCTTCCTCCGACACATCCTTTATTACCAAATGGTCGAAGCGAATTGGTGGAAAAGTTCCAACCAAGCGCCCAGATTAATTCGCTTCAATCGCCCATTGGTGGAGCGATTCCCCAGCTATGGACGACTTGCAACGCGCAACCCGTTCTCTCGCATTTTTTGAGTTAATGCTGATGTGCACTGCACCTAAGCTCATCACCAGCGACCACTGGATTCAGTATCTCACTGGTCAACCAGTGATTTGGATCCCGGCACATTGCTGTCGGTTGCTTCCAACCAATGTGTTTTGATACAGCTTTTGCGCTCTCCTCTCGGCAACTTGATTCTCAGTGGATGGAAGGATGCGCACTGGGATACTCAGTTGTTTGACGACTTGTCAGTGCTACACATGTCGACAACCTTCCTTCCTGAAGAAGCATCCATCCTCCAGTTGGAGGAGGTGGCCGGAGTACAGACGCTTGTGGCCGGCTCTCTTAGTGCGTCTTACTAAGGGCAGCTCACCGTCCGAATTCACCTGGAAAAACAAGAGCATTCTCTCCGTCAACACAAATGGGGTCAAACAGAACGGTCATCTTTTCATTCAAAATATCGTTTCGAAATACGCGATTTGTTGCGTCCAAGAAACTCGTTTTCGAGATAATCGGCACGTGGAGACTTTTCGTTTCCACTTGGCTTCAACATTCCCCAGTAAATCTTTTGTCAGTGATACGAACAGTCTTCACTCACACCCCTTTCGGGCAAGGTTCAACGGTGTTATGACCATTATTCCAACCGACTTCCCCGGATCTGACACTGCTGAAGCGCTCCGCACTCTCTCTGTTACCGACCGTTATTTGATTGTACGGCTGACGATACTTGGAACTCCAGTGTACATACACAACGTGTACGCTCCGGTGGACCCAACAGAGCGAAAACCGTTTTCGACCAACTTTCCACCGGATCTTTTGAACAGCATGCGACTCATATCGTTTGCGGAGATCTTAAAACAACCTTGTGCCCCCGTCTTGATCGTTCTAGTGGTGCCTCTCGCCACGAGCCAAGTCGAATCTCCTGTTTGGAATGGCTATCCAATTTGGGTGTTCTGGATGCTTGGCGTCTGCACCACCCCGATGAACGTGTCTTTACTGGACTCAGCCGAGGAAAAACCGACTGGACTATATCCTTCTGTCGGAATCTCGCTTCCGTTCCGTTTACAAGGACTCCAAATATGTGGCACTCCCTCACACGGGGGATCACCTGGCCCATGTTCCTGCCTTTGCCAATCCGTCCCAGCTTCAGGGCCGTGGTTATTGGAAGTGTCCAATTTCGCTATTCGACTATCCAGTGATCAAAGAGGCGATCGAGGTGGAAGCGGCTCTCATTTTGGAATCGCTTCGTTCTTCCTCTCGTCCCGGAAAGGCTTGGGAACGTTGGAAAAAACACATCAAGAAGCTCCTACAACAAACCCAGCAAAAGATACACCGTCAGAAAGATCAAGCCCTCGTCCGGGCCCAATCGGATCTGGACAGAGCGGCATCGGCGTTCCGGACATCGAACCCCTTGCAAGACAAGACGATCTACGACGCAGCTCTTCGCTCTTATCACGAACGTGTGACGAGCTCTTCCAAATACAATTAAGACTCCATGTTCGACTACCAAATGCAGCACATGAAGCAATCGTCCAGGCACTTCTTCCGACCAGTTGACTCGAAGTGCCATCGGATGCCTTTTGAAGAAGTTCTTCTTCTGACCGGTGACGTCTCCAAGCATCCGTTTGATATCACCCTTCAATTCACCGACGACTGTGGTGGTATCATGGGGGATTCATCAAGCTCGGCCGGATCTCCTTCGCGTCCTTGCGCACGGAGTCAAGCAGACCTTATTCACTCTATCACGAAGACATTATCCAGCACAGATGAGGCATTGTTATCAGCCCCATTGACGCAGAAGGAACTGGAGGGAGCAATCGAGCGCATGCGCGGACGCTCCTCACCTGGATTGGACGGACTACCGGCAGCATTCTACCAGATAGATCCATGCATTTTCGGCGAGTGTCTGCACATTGTCTTCGCCGATCAACTTCGCCGGGGCTCGTTGCTGCGTTCTCAACGTAGCTCGGCTATCACATTTGCTCTATAAAAAGGGGTCCCGTGCCGATCCCGGCAACTATCGTGCCATTGCTTTGATGTGCGTGGATGTGAAAGTGCTGTCAAAGGCACTCGCGTACTGACTTCAGCACGTGCTTCCGAAATTGATCCACGAGGATCAAAAAGCCTTTCTTCGCGGACGTTCCATTCACCATCACATCCGGTACATGAGTGATCTTCAAGATCTGGTCACTCATCGCGGCGACACAGCTTACGCCACCTTTCTCGATTTCGAGAAAGCGTACGATCGAGTGGATTGGTCATACATGTTTGCCATTCTTTCCAAGATGAACTGTGGCACTTCATTCATTGAGTAGACCAAGCTTCTATACAACAACACGAACGTTTCGCTGTTGTTGAATGGAACGCTTTCACCGAAAATTACTCCGTCCCGAGGAGTAAAACAAGGTGATCCCCTCTCTGCCCTGCTCTTTCTCATGACGATTGAGCCTTAGGGTAATTTACTGCGCAGGCACGAGGGACCGGGTATTTGTATCACCCCCTGTGATACAGTTACCGGCTTATTTTTTGCAGACGACTCGACGCTGTTATTCTCTTCACTCGGTGGGGTGGAGGCACAGCTCGAGATTGTTCAGCATTATTGTGATGGCTCAGGGGCAAAGCTGAATCTATCCAAGTCAACTCCGCTTGCACTGAACCATCACCAGGTGTGCCCACCATTTGCTAAAGTTCGAGTTTTCTTCCCAACCGAGTCGGTGAAGTACCTCGGCATTCCTTTCAGTCAGTCAGCAGTGGATGAGGCGATGATTGAATTCCTGGAGGATCGTTTCTATAGTGGTTTCCAGCACTGGTTTCGTCGTGCACGTACAATGCATGGCCGACTCCTGGTGACACAGACTATGGTATTATCCCGCCTCTAGCATTTTACAACTCATTTCAACATCCCGCAAAACATCCTTCGGCGATGGCAATCGATGCTCAATCGCTTTGTTCTGAGTCGAAAGTACGAGCGGGATTCCACGCACATCCAGCTTATCAAATCGGAATTCTTATACCTACCTACTACGGGAGGAGGGTTACAAGTTCCTTTGCTCGAATCGACCCTGAAGAAGCAACGTCTCCAATTTCTCCAGCAATTTGCAGCTCAGTCGAGATCTTCTCCTCAACACAACTGGACTTCGCCTGGTATACAAATCTTGCCGTGTGTGTTACCCGACTTTGGACCTTACCACGCACTTGATATTCTTACCATATCCCCACGTCGGCATTCTAATATGGTCCTCTGGAAGAAGGCGTCTCCGTGGTGGAAGCAGACATGTGTCTGGTGGCATCAAAGTACATGGGATATTAACATCAATGCTTTGTCTCCACAGGAGCGTTTTCTCCACCTGTTGGACACTCCCATATGGTTCCATATTGACCCTCGGCTCCACTTTGAGCGGCAGCGCCGATCGACAAGCGCGTCTGCTCACCGTCGATGTTTGGGAATGCTACCCGAACCCGGGCGAAGTTTTCGAATGCGTTTTACTCAGGCATTCCGCATCCGGTCTTTGCATGACTTGTTCGGTGGCCGCACGGCCTGGTTTGCCTCAGCTCTAGAATTTAACTTGCGTTTTAGTACAAGCGCAGTGGGCACCCCGTCGGATCCGTCCACGTCGAAGTTTTTACGTCAGTTGTACATTGAAGCAACGCAAATTCTTCGACGGGTCCAGCCGGAAGGCGTACTGCTGTGTTCGGACCGGCCCCCGCCGCGCCCTTATCGTTCCTTTTTTGGTATCCCACTCTCCGGTAAGCCATTTTTTTCCCGAACATCCCCAGGAATCAACTTTTTCGGGCTGTTGGGAAGGCCATACCGCCGGACAAGCCCCACCCGTTGCTGCTTCACGTGGCCGAACGTGATCGCGGTGGAGCCACAACTTGGGTGACGGACTTTTGCAAGCTTTTCAACCGTCTTCGAAGGCGCTTGCTTCCGATTTATTCGGACATCCAATTCCGCCTATCATTCTGCATATTACCTGTTCGAGCACGCTTTTGGTTCTTACAACAAGCCAACCCGGATATCATTCTGTGCACTCAGAACCATTGTGGTGGTGTTGAAAGTTAAAAGCACCTATTTTTCGACTGCAGTGGGACACGTCCGCTTTGGGACGAGCTCTTTCCGTCTTGGACACCTTTCTTTTCGGTTCGACCCAGTTGGTCTCACGTCTCGTGTGCTCGACTGCCTACCCTTCGTACTACATGGACACCTTTCCGATCGGATCTTGAAGATCTATGGTTTACTTTGGTCGCGGTCGCGCTTCACTTTATCTGGGCGGATCGGAACCGAATACTTTTCGACCACTGCACCTCAACACCTACTGCTCCAGCTATTTCGGTGATATATAGCACTCTCAGCGCCCATATCCGATTCTTTCAGAGGCAGTGTTATGACACCGATCAGCTTGAGCACCTGGAGACGATCTTGAAGACTCTTTCCACTTCTGGCTCCACAGGGCGCTATTTTGCTATTCGACGTCGTCTACTTCAGATTCGACGAAGGTATCGGGTGTGTTTCCACATGACGTGGCTTGTCTCCTTGACTTGAGGTGTTTGCCCATTGTTCAGCTTGTAGTAGGATCGCTCTGCTTCACCCCGGCAGGTATTTATGTTACTTATTAGCTTAGGCATTCAGAGAAGTCTTTTACGTCTAATTCTAGAGATATAGACAACTTCAACTGAGTCATGTGGACCCTACGTCTCATGTTACTAATTTGTCCTGTTGAATGATCAAGAATCTGCACGGAACGCCACTAAAGCCTCCATCCGAATGCCTGAATGCTGGGTTCCGTATCACACGGAGTTGTCATTATTCGATTACTAGGCACTTTTGCGCTTCTTGGTGCATTTATTCAATTAAGATTGAGCAATCTGGTGCAGCAGTCAACAACACTGGTGGCTCACATCACGGATATATGAGTCATAGCATACGTTCACCATTCGTGAAGAATGTCGGCCGAAAGTTGTTCCTCGTGAAACTCGGTTAGAATATCTGCCAAACATATGAAAGTAAACCGAGATGTTCTGCATGGTACGATACTGTTGACAAAGCGACGTTTATTCATCGGTCGTGCCTATAAGCTCTACTCCTTGCTTACAAATTCTTCTGCCCCTTTCAAGCTTTTCTTTTCTACTTGCTTGGAGATTATATGATCTTTCTCTGGAGTCGCTACCCACTTTCCTTCGAAGACTTTTTGTGCAAGGAACCTTTCATTCGTTTTCGCAAAGCTCAACAGTTTTTCGTCGATTTAATCTTTGTACAGAATCAGCCCGTATCCGCCGTCATTATCAACAGTGTACGACAACATCTTTTCATCACCCTTGAGGCTATCTCCAGCAGCAAAAATAATTTTTTACACTGTCCTCTAATACGTTCGACTGTATCCTTTTACCCTTCATCGAAATTGGCAAATCCAATTCTTTGAAGCATATGACTGTTCAGCTTGCCTCCGAACAAATCCTCAGATTCGTCTTCGCCGAAGGGACGTGAGTCATAAACATTTTTCGCGTCGATACCATCCAAGTTTAGGTACTTGGGCGCAGCGCCAACATAGAACTTGTGAGTAGCAGTTACCGCATACGAAGTTACCCCGCGTTCCTTGAAGGCACGGATGAGCTTGAGCTGTTCTTCATATGCATTGGAAATCTTACTCCTTACAGAGAAGTCCAGTTTGTGATCCCCAATCGTATAGGTGTATTCATACTTATCGCTTTCTTGAAGAGGCGGCTCTTGCAAGGCATTCACGAGATCCATAAGGTCTTCTTTTGACTTTCCATACAGAAGTCTGTAACCAATTGTGGTCATCAAGTATTTGCATTCTTTCTTGTCCTTCATTCCTATGTATGCTAGCGTTTTCCAGGCGGCAGAAAGAGTTTTAAACTTAGTTGATTTGAGCACATTCACATCATTCATCCGGAAGATCTTCTCAATTTCTTCCACAAGTTTCGTGAAATTCACTGCCACTGTTTTGCCTTCTTCATATTTATAGTCAAACACCTTTGGAATGCACTCGGAACGAGAGGTTTCTTTGAAACCATAAACCTTGGCAACATCTTCTTGTTTGAAGTTATACAACGCATGCTCTATTTGGTAGCCGAAAATTGGACATTTGGTCGAAACATCGACAATTGTGCCGTCGAAATCAAAGACTGCGCAGTAAGAGCCATCATTCTTCTGTTGTGACACCAGTTCTTCAAAAATGGTCTCGAAGAATTAGTGCGTTTTGTGGTCCTTTTTCTGGATGTCCTCCAGGAGTTTCGCCACATGATCTTCGCCGCGACAAAGCAGCGGTAGTAATCCAAAAAACAAGCGCTTGATCACCATGAGGCCAATTCGGAAATAAGTCTTGAAATTGTGTTCTCACACGACTGAATCGCGGGAGGGCAGACATACCTCCATGCTTTTTAGAATGAGAGTAATCGAGTCCGCAAACTTGCAACAAAAATATGGAATGGGATGGAAATTCCGCCCAACAGAATTATGACCTTCTATTAGTATGCGACAAACGACATTCTTTTTTCGGTTCTGTCCTGTTTACGCTTCGAATAAAGGACATGAAAGCTTCTCATATAGGATCAGTGATCTTGCGACCATGAGTAGGATCGTGTATTTGATCGACACATTATTTACGGAACCGTACAGTTCCGATTATTATGACAAGTCTCTTCGTTATTTACTACTTCTAGCGGCAATATTCTATTTGAAGCGATAATCTGCTTACAGCTGACAAGCTTGCCGAAAGAATAATCGAAAAGGATGTGGAGGAAGACCATCACTGACGTCAAATTTCGAATTGTTAGTTACCACTTGGAACCAGTTCGTAGAATCTATAGAAAAAGAAAGTATGGTAGACGAGCACACAACGTTTACTCAACATTATGTTGTATGTGAAAATGTATAGCTGCGCTTTCGAACGCAAGTATCCCGTCTGTGATGCGTCGCGATCACGCCATGGATTGTATACGTAATCGATGGCACTTGTGCAAGGTACTCTAGGTACGCTATTTAGAACCGACTTTATCGCAATGTTGGCCTGTGGGTGCATGCGGAGAATGTCTGCACGCTGTGTCATTGATACTTGATAATGTAATACATTACCTTTTCTAAGAGCTCATGAGCTTTGCACAACAACTAGACGTTTGATCTCAGTCATTATGAGAGACAAATCCGTTGGAATTTGCTTCTTTTACTGTTTGGATTATGTGCTGTAATCATTCGTTCGTCGAGGTGTTTATTGAGGCACCGCGATCAACAACGTGCTCTAATCAGAATCAAACTGTACCATCCTTCGCTTTTGGTTGATCTCATAGGACAAAAACCATTGATATCCCAATGTTTGACATACTATCGAGTTCTCAATAGTGTCTAAATAGCTCGTGAGATGAATGTGAAGATAAGCAAAGTGTAAGTGAGTCTACACTGCACAAGCTAATTTCAAACCTATTCCACTGGCACTTTGGATCCGGACGAAGACTGCACCAAGAACAATCACAAAATATAGCTCTGCTCTATCAGTAATTATCTCTATGTCTCTTCACTTCGGACAGAAGATCAGTAGACGCGATACAACTCTCTCGACACCTCTTTTCTCTCAATTTCTTTTCCTTCAGAGCTGTGTATTGCGGAAGGAGATTCTTCATAGTAGCTACATTGAAATCCACCAGAAACGATTTCTCTACCAGGCGATCAAGACGGTGATAATGACGTTCAGTGTAAGCGATGAATCCGTCGATGGTGTCTTGCACTCCTATCTGCTTCAGCTTCTCTGGTGGAATTGCCTCCAAGATCGTTGACAGTAAAATCTGAGCCACAAAACTGTGTTTGGTGTTGGTATTCCATTCTTTCATCCAATTGAGAAGGTTTTTCAAGTTTGCTTCACTCAATTTTGCGACAAGTGGTCCCAATATCTTTTCTGGTGAGTAAGTGTCTGAATCGAAAGCCACTTCCTCAACTTGGAGATCCAGCTGACAGATGGGATGCTCCATTTGGCGTGGACCATAAATCAGATCATGGAAAATCAGAAATAATCGATGAGGATATCCCAAATCAAAGGCGACATCGATCGCCCGGAATAGCTCGCTCCTTCGCAGACAATCATAAAGTTCCTGCTCTTTTAAAATTTTGGATTGTCTCTCTTGCTCAAATTCTGATTCCTCTTTCTGTGTGTGATCGTTCCAGATATGTATGATGGAATCAGCTCCACCCGAAATCATCTCAGAAGAGTCTTTGGTCACGGCTATTGACCATATTTTATCGAGATGCTGATCAAAAGTTGCCTCGCATTCGTTGCTTTTGATCGTCCACAGCTTGACAAGCCCGTCTGCTCCTGATGATAAAAGCTGCATTCCCGCACACGCAAACTGAATACTCAAGACGGAAGCTGTATGGCCTTCGAAAGTTCTCAAACACGAGAAATTCGTAATTGACCAAAGACGTAGAGACTTGTCTCCACTCGCCGAGGCCAAACATTTGTCCACCGGAGAAAATTCGATGGCCCAGACACCACGTTTGTGTCCACGACAAACACCGCAAAGTGATAAAAGTGTGCCTTCACTTTGGGCATTCCAAATCTTTATGAGCTTGTCTTGTGAGGCACTCGCAATCAGACGATCGTTCGGTGAAATTGATATGGCATTGACATCTTTATCATGTGCTTTGACGGTAGCCATGGATGATATAGGCAGTTTTCTATCATCTCGTTGGCTGCCATTGTATTGTTTACGAAGTGGCTTCAGATTCCACATTTTGATCGTTTTATCTGCGCTGCCTGTCACAAAAAAAGCATTTCCAAGTGGAAACTGAGCCGATCTTTGTGAGATCGCTATAGCGGTCAGCATTTCAGAGTGCCCCGAACAGGTAGCAATACATTGTCGTGTACTGAAATCCCACAACCTCGCAGTTCGATCCTTCGATGCACTCACTAGCCATCTTCCGTCCGGAGATACCGCCAGCGACATGACAATATCCGTATGCCCTGAAAGCAGATCGCATGACAACGTCTCGCGGTTCAATATACGGACCTGAGCGCTGTTCGTTGCAGCTGCAAAGTACTTGGAAGGGGTCTCGTCCTCCTTGGGTATGTATTTTAAGCATAGAATGTCATCATTGTAACCTTTTATTCAAACACAAGATAGAATCAACAAAATTTCTCTTCCAGCAAATTTGCTTCTCTTACCGATTATCTGTTTTGTGCGTTCCAGCCGTTCGTTGTACATCAGAAAGTTCTCTTCAGCCGTCACCGCAATAAACTCTCGCTCTATGATACCAATCATTAGATACTTTCACTTGCTGATTTGAAGGAAACAACTTACTCTTTGAGTGGAATAGCAACTGAGTAAATTGCTGATTTTTTGTTTCAGGAATCTGTTCGTGAATGACCTCAAATGAGTCGTCACTTTGTTGCCAAAGTCGCAGAATTCCTTGAGCTCCCGCAGTCACAAAGTAAATCGGTGCGACAGATGCTACTGCACTTGTATTGTCACGTTCTTTGTTTTTTCGGCGCTTCAGCCATTCGAAATCTTTGGGCAAAACTTCTAATCCTTCGACACTCTCGTTCGCAACAACAGTTTGTATCGATACGTGATTTCGAAGATCCCAAACATGGATAATTTTATCGCGACCAGCAGAGAACAATGTGTACCCGTCACTGGAAAATGAAAGGCATGTTGGAGTACTCATATGTTCAGTGATGCAAGCTATTTGAGCTTGACTGTAGAGATCATATATTCGGACAGTATTATCGTCACCGCAAGAGAACAGATGTAGGCGCTTTGGGTCTGGATGAAAGCGCACCAGTGTGACAATACCACGATGCTGCTGGAAATGATGTGTACAGTATGCTTTGTTGATATCAAACACGCGCACACTTCGATCGCTTCCTCCAGTGGCCAGCAAGGTGCCAGTGGGATCAAAATCCATTGCGAGTACTGGACTAGCATGCGCCTAAGTGGTTGATACTCAACGCCAATCCGCATTTACCAAAGCACTTCTCCTTACCTTGATTATACGAACACATTTGTATGTCTCCAAGTCCCACAGGCGAAGCAGTAAGTTTCTTCCGGCGGTAACAAGTTGCTTCTCAAATGGTCGAACAGCAAAGACAACCAAGGATTCACGTTCTTCGTCCTACTTGTGAGCGTACCGTTAGAATAAAACACCTTCACATCAATATGAACTGCTGGGATCACCTCTACATTCTTCTGTAGAGTTCTGATCAATTGACCAGTACAAGCGTTCACAATGGCGACGTCATCATTGAATAAACACGCGATGATACTTTGATCTTTTTGTTCTTTATCCTGCGCGCCATCAGTTGATCCAAACGTATGGATAAATGATACTTTGCCTCCAGTATAGAATCCTTCATGTGATTTTACGACTTTCCACGATTTCGATAGCCCACTTTTGGCAGAGTATGTGGCCATCCTCGTCACTTATTGCAATGCTTGTCAACCAGACGAACACGGCTTGTAACGTAACAAATTTATTGTTATGTAACATTCACACTATCTAGCTATTTTCACTCAGGCATGACTACTTTGTCCCTTAATAGATTATCCTTCTCTGTATTCTCCTTCAAAGCCTCTACCTTGTTCGATCGATCCCCATTACATCCTTCACAAGATCCATTTTTCGTCACGGGTACGGAATGCTTCTCCATCGCAGTTATTTTCGTATAACGAAGCGTCAAATGGATCCTCGGTAGCGGTCAGGTCCGATTAAGGATGATGTCAGTGCCGTCGCTTATGGTCTCACCAGTTGCATTCATGCAGCTATGCACCTGAACGGTTATAGAATTCAAAAAGTACGGAGCTCCCATATGCTACGTTACATGATAATTCAATCTGAATGCACCCGAACCTATTGCCTTAGCGCTTCGGTAGCCGCCAAACTGGTGAGACTGAAGACCATCGCATGGACAATGCGCTTTCACTTCTTGCGCTCACACCCACCTTTCATCTGTTAGCCAAGCTACATGTCGTAAGTTATAGTGGCGAAGAATGTCTACATGAGCTTCCACCATGGTACATCAAGCGTCTCGTAGGTCTAAGTGGCCGGCTAAATATGATATTTACTCATGGACATAGAGGACTCAGATTTTCGCCACAAACAGACTTAAATCATCAGTATGAGTTCCCCGCAAGCCATTGGCGAATGACTTTCTCGTTGACAGTAGTGCTCTCTGCGTCAAGTGCCGACCGCAATTTGTAGTTGAATACTACTTCCAAGCAATTACTTTTTTATCTTGATTCTTTGGAGCGCAATAAGCTGAAACTACAACACGGAACATGACGAATGTACATTCAAGCTGAAGGCTCGATATTGTGCAAATGGATCATCCCCTGCGGATGTACCATTACCCGTGTATGATAAAGAGGAACTACTCGTGTGTGGTTGTCCACCTTTGTGTAGGCTTCGTGCTATTGTCACAACATTGAATTCTCAAAAGATATCCTATTCACTGATCGAAGATTCAGTCGATTGTAGCACTTCCCGGATAGCTTTTAGTCACGCTTGGATTGGACACGATACAGATTGAGTTTATACTATCGTTCAGTATTGATGCTAATCGTGTAGGAATGAAGCAAATGGCCATCTCTTTACTACTGACTCGGCTTTTCGTTGTTTACCCATATGATGAGCGTGACTTTCTGGACGTGAAGTCGGTCTTTTGATGTCTTTGCCAATCCCTTCCGACCTTGATCGTTCTTTTTGCTGGAAATCATAAGTGCTTAGCCATTCCTCTCCAAAATTTTCTTGAGCATCCGATCATCCCGACCTGACTCCCTAGCTCCAAAACCGAGCTCGCGACCGACAAAATCATCCAGCTTATCGACTTTTCGTGCACAATCCAAAACAGTGCCACCGCAAGACCACATCAAGATAAAGAATCTTGTAGGCAAACGATGAGGACATATCCATCCACTAGTATGTGATAACTTGCTTCGTCTCATAGTGATAAGTATCCATACACCTGAATGCTTGAGCATGCATAGCCCAAAATTTCTTATTGCATTTTGTTCACCGATTAAACGATCTAGTCTTGGACCTGAGTCAATGTATCAAAATCATGTATATTTCAGAATGGTCGTTGTAACTTGCCAAACGAGCAAATAAAAGCGGATTTCTAGAACCTCCGATACTATAAGTACAGCATGCAGCAATTTACTCATAAGCTTCTCCATTTTATTAATTGCAGAGCCGTATAGACATATGGCCTTGCCCGACATATTTCGTTCAGATGTGAGTGGCGTAGCCAATTGATCAAGCGCGGAAATCATGAAGTGAGCGCGACGTTCCAATTTGAACAGATTATTGAGTGTACGATCCAAATCGGTCAGACCGAGAAGACCAACGCTTTGGTGCAGGACTGAGGACGCTCATATTCCACATACTACTTTTCCATCAGCGGGAAACGAAACTATCTAATACATTGAGGCGAGTACGTTGTACGCTGAAGACCTGTCATTGAAAGTAATGCTTGCAACAAAAGCCCAATAAATTACTGCTTGAATCACCCTCGGGAGGTGGAAGCGAAGGATTGGGTTGGCTCGGCTATAATGTTGTGAGAATCGCAATCGTCCCCTTACTTCAAGTAGCGACTACATTCTTGTTCGACATTGTGATTGCTGATCCGTAAAAGCTCTGCATGCCACATTCGAAGACCGTGTATTCCACTGTAGTCCTGTATATACTCAAAAGTGTGTCGATAGGAGTCAACATTCGAAGCAACATTTCCAAAAATCTTGTGAACTTCTTCTGGGGACTTCTCCACAAATAGAAAAAACCTAATGAAGCGCAAGTGATACGCGTTAAGCAATTCTAGCATCCGCTTACCTTGGCGGCGCGCAGATATCTAATTTTCTGCTTTTCAGAATCATAGTCTGATTTTGTGCATTTGCTGAAGTAACATGTCTTGTTCATATCAGTCTCGGACCTAAAGTATTTACTTTATCAGCTTTCAGCACATTAAAATGCATTATATCCCTTATTCGCTACCGAGACATCCCGTAAGTTTACGCTGTTTGTAATCAGAAATAGGAATCAAGTGGATTCAAATACAGCTCGAGTCTAGAGAGCAGCTTACGATAGAGGCTGTCAGCTCATGCATCAACCCACAACAGAGCATCGGTAGACATGAAAGACAGAGCGGCAAAGAAGTATAAATGCAAATACGACGAGGCGATGCTGCGAAAGATTTTTCGGAAGAACATGAAAGCAGAGGGGCTCGTGGATTAGTATTCATTCTGTCGAATGGCTTGATTGGATGAGAATGAGCATGGAGAACCTCCATTTACGATAGCATGGCATATGAGGGAGATTCATGTCGTGGATGTCGTTTCACCCAGACTATCCAGGGTTGCTTTTTTCGTCCTTGTCCGGCTTACTATGAGATTCTATGTCATCTACGGAATGTGTGGTGGTATGCTCGCTTTGGATGTAGTCCTCTGCATCGCTTTCACATATCGATAAACTCAATCAACCCATACAAACAAATACGCACATCATACGATGTATCGCCTGTTTTAGTTGACATATGTGGCGCAGTTCACCATACGAGCACGTCGACGCCCGGTCATAAAGTCAAAAAAGCGATAAGTCACCAAAAACCATACCAGCAGCCAGGTGTAAACCCTGGTCGGCGTCTGAAGATGGAGCGAAAAGGATGCTAGAGAAACGAGCACGAAAACAAAGAACTTTTGCACCATCGAGCTGATGCCAGAACGAAATTCGAAATTCGAAAGTCGAAAGTCAAGCATAACGATTCTAGGGAAAGTGTTGAGAGTTTATATAGATTGGCCTCCAGTACTGTCTGTATCAGGTAATTGTCTGCGACTCCCTCGAACGATAAGCCTCATTCGAAGACACTTACTTGGCAACCTGAAGCTCTGAAATTCGATGCATAGGAGCACAAGCTATGAATGCTGGCGCAAAACGGATCGCATATTATTTGGCATGTGAAAATAGCAGATGCTTGTATTCAAGTAAGCTTAGATACACGGAGGGCCTTTGTTATTTGCTTCTTGCCCGATTACCACGAACATAGAAGACGAAATGAACGATTCAAAACATTAAACTACTCCGAGCATTATTCACCATATTTGTGCAATGGCGCACGAGCTTACGTCGTCCCT
Organism: Albugo laibachii; assembly: GCA_902706625.1. NCBI lineage: Eukaryota > Oomycota > Peronosporomycetes > Albuginales > Albuginaceae > Albugo > Albugo laibachii. Next base: position 14,457 of record CACSLJ010000098.1, read on the forward strand.
ACGGAAGTGCTGATGCTCATCTACAGATAGAAACGAAATCTGCAGTCAAACCAAGTGGTAGATCCGAGTAACGACACGACAAACATACTTGAGTGCGATTACCCGTACTTGTGCTTACTGCGGACGTCGTCGATAAGAACAATCGTGATGAATGCTCTCCTATGTGATTGCGATGTGACTTTTATCAGCTTACATGTGCTTCTTACTACAATAAACCTGTCATGAAGCATGTTACCATGCCGTGTTCTGCATTGGTCGTCTAAACTACTATCGAATCCTGCACATTGACCACTCATCTTGGTCATTTTGTTTGAGTAAAATCCAAACTGAGTCGTTTTCTTTCTCCGTTTGATACTTTGTGATCTCCTTCTGACTAAAATTGACGACATCAAGCAAACACTAGAAAATGCTATATGAGCTAAAGAAGATGGAGATGATCTGCCAAGAGATCAAAGCACGATGTTCTCTTCTTTTTCTTTTCTTTTCTTTGATTTCCTTCTCGACCACTTTCATTGTCTCCTTTGGATGATCTTCTGCGTCTTTCACTAAAATATTCTACAAGCAACGACAACACGAACTACACGTCAAACGATAACACCGAAAAATATGAGGCGAGTGGGTAGATGATACATATCCATCCCATGCCCAATGCAAGAACCGCCCCGACCAAGGCTGACGCAAGCTGAGAAACTGTCTCGGCTTGCTGAAGAAAATGCCTCACTTAAGCGACGAATCGTCGATCTAACAAATGAGGTCCAAATGCACAAAAAAACGGATGCAAACTGAATCGTCTTCAATTATCGAAAACCAGACCGTGGCCTACCAACAGGTAGTGCAAGAAAAGGAGTCGTTAATACAGAAGCTCGCACAGCACAAAGCGGAGCTATCGCTGAAATCAGAAACTCTCCAGGGGATGTCTATGCAGCTGAGCATCACTTGTTCAAAGTTGAGAGAAGAATCCAATCGATCGACTCAACTCGATGCCGATTTGAAGAAGGCAAAACAGAGTCTCAGTGACCTTAAACAGCAACTGAACCAAGCGCCGACGAGAATTTTTTTGCTACCACTGAGTCCAAAGCTTGCTGAGAAAGATTTGAATAATGCACAAGCCACCACCTTCAGCGAGAAACTCAACAAAGCGCTCAGAAATGAAAACAAAGGTCTCCAGACTCGAATAATTCAGTTAAAAGAAACGAATGAAAATTTGCACCGCCACATAAGACGATGTACTTGTATGAACAGTAAGCACCCGATCGGATCCGTAGGAAGTAGGAACAGCTAATCGCTTTTTAAAATATCAATGTATCGTATTTGCTTTGAATTATCGTTTCCATCATAATAAACCTCTTTACCTCTTCCTCACTGCCAATCGTTTATTTGAACACCATACTTCCGGTTGTACAGCGAGCTTTCCTATTCCAATTGTCTTATTCAGTTCAATGACGTCAATTTGAATGTATCCTCGCTCATGATAGAAGATATCTTGGACAGCCAATAGCATAGCCTCTATAATAGCAAATGTCGCCATTCTATAAGCCACTTTCACGCAACCTCATTCACCGCTCCGGAAGTATGAGCAAACCAATCATTACGTTCATTACTGGGAACAAGAATAAATTGAACGAGATCTCTCTCATATTGGGCTCAGATGTCCCCTTTGAGCTGCGCAGTCAAAAAATCGACTTGCCGGAGTTGCAAGGTGACCCAGCAGACGTAGCAATCGCAAAATGTAGGCAAGCAGCCCAACAAGTAAAAGGACCCGTCTTTGTGGAGGACACGTCACTGTGTTTTAATGCTTTAATGGGTCTTCCTGGACCCTACATAAAATGGTTTCTAGAGAAAATTGGGCACACAGGGCTTAATAATCTATTGCATGCATATGAAGACAAATCTGCATATGCGCAAACGATAGTCGCATATGCCGAAGGCTCCGGTGACCCAAAGCCCAAGCTTTTCATCGGACGAACTGAAGGCACAATTGTTCCTGCTCGAGGGAGCAATAACTTTGGCTGGGATTCGATTTTTCAACCCCATGGGCACACGCAAACATATGCAGAGATGGACAAAGAGATGAAAAACAGTTTATCTCATCGATACAAATGCATTCAAAAGCTACGCGCTCATTTTCTTGAGACATGATATGATAACACATTAAATGCACACCACTTTTCATAAAATTTAGCGCTTCTACAGAATCTTGTCGTGCACGTTCCATTTTCTCAGATAGCCATGACCGTGCTCCCTCCTGTGTCTGCTTGCCCACCCTCTGAAATCTTTCAAAGAACCGGGGAGTTGCGCAAACTCATCCATCCTCACTTTGTAGAGCATCTAGGAGATGCGATCGCTATTCCAACAAACGATTGGTGGGGTAATCTGCTCGCTTGGAAAGATCGACAAGAGAGTGATCCTGTGTTTGCGAGTCCCTACACTCACATAGTGTCACCCACAAGCCTCTCGACAAGCTACTTGTATCAGTTTATGGCCAAAGGTCCCAGTAACGACAATAATGCTATCAAGTTTTATTTCTACCCAGCGACTATCAAAGGTGTGATTTTTGGAGCAGAAGAATTTGACTGTGCGACGAATTTCAAGATAAATGGATGGGATGATATCGGAGTCCGTTTAGAATGGTCTCACAAGGTCCATACGAATGAGGTTCCGCAATCAATGCAGACATATTTGGCAACCGGCGCAGCCTTTACGACAGTTCATTACGTGAATCTACATGCGAAAGTCTCGTTCGGACACGCTATTGTGTCAATCAATCAGGAGCCCGGTGTAGTGGGACGCGTGTATTGCGGCAAAAAACTCGTGGTTTCGCTCAACAACAATCAGCAGTGGACGTTGTACATTTTAAGTACTAAAGAACATGAACTCATATTCCAGGGTGACCACTTCACCACGAGAGAGAGATTCACTGGTGCTTTGCAAGCCGCAATTCTTCTTCACGAAACTTCGGAGCAGGTAAATGTATTGTATGACTCGGTGGCTGGCGTATATGTAAGTGGAGGACGCTTCTGTTTCGATGCAAATGGCTCTAGCACGAGCTACGATATTGAATGGGATATTCGAAATTGTATAGATGGACAAAAAGAGACTCAATTCTTACATTTCGCATTGGAACACCATATGAAAATACTATGTGGTGAGAATCTACAATTGATGCCAATGCTTTCATTACACAGTAACACTCGAGGTCGCATGCGAGCATTTTTGACTCGTAATACCCTCAATTGGCACTTTGTCATTCCGACTGATATCGACCAAACGGTGGATGCATGTCTTCAGTTTTATTCTCCGCGTGAGATATCAATGCAAGACATCACTCATTGGAAACTGTGCGAGATTTTACAAAACGAAATCGAGGCTGAAGACTGGCCCAATGCAAAGAATCCGGAAGCGAGCTATTACTTTCGAGGCAAAACCTTACAAAAGATTGGAACTTTGTGTTTACTCTCTGCCAAATTGGCAATTTTGACGAAATGCCCGACCATGACAAAGCTCGCTGTGGCGATACGACAGACATTGAAGCAATATCTTCTAGCGTTTGCGAAAAATGAATCCTGCTTTCCGCTCGTTTACGACACGGTGTACAAAGGTATCGTCTCAAGTGAGGGGCTCAAGAAAAACGATATTAATGTCGACTTTGGGAGCTTGGCTTATAATGATCACCATTATCACTATGGATACTTCATCACAGCAACAGCCATCTTATTATTCCTTGATACGGAATTCGCGCAATCTCACGAAGCCCACTTGCTCAAAAGTGTCACAGAAAGTCTTATTCATGACGTCGCGAATACGGATTCTCATCAAAATCCTTATTTTCCATCGTTCCGAAATTTCAATTGGTTCTATGGTCACTCGTACTCTCACGGAATCACACCGATGGCTGATGGAAAAGATATAGAAAGCATGTCAGAGGACATCAATTTCTCCTATGGACTTGCTCTCTATGGATATGTGGTTAACGATGCACGTTTACATGTTACTGGTAGTCTAATGATGAAGCTGGAGGCTTTGGCAATTTCGACCTACTTTTTCATCACTGAAGACAACGTCACCCATCCTCCCGAGTTTCGGAACAATAAAGTCACTGGCATGTTGTTTGATAATAAGTGTGATTACGCGACGTGGTTCAGTCCAAATAAAGAGTGTATCCATGGCATTCAAATGCTTCCTATCATACCGGCAATGGAAGCGATTCGTCGAAGAGATTTCGTTCAAGAGGAATGGAACAATGTTTTGTGCAAGCTTGATCCTGTCAAAAAGTGGCGAGAGTGTAATTCCGGCTGGACATCTCTTCTGTTCACGAACTACAGTCTTATTGATAAAAACGAAGCATGCAAAGTACTTTCAGAATGCGCGCTCGATGACGGGCTAAGTCGCGCTTGGGCGCTGTATTTTGCTTGTACGCGGCCTTCTGCTTGAGAAACTCATCTCAAACACCAGCTTTTTCCTTTAAAAAATCTTGATTGTTGTTTATGAATTTGCTCTCGGCCAAAGGCTTCAATCTAGAACGGAGACTCAGCGCATTCTTAGGTTTCCTGCGGTATCAATGTGGACGCAATCAGGATCATGCCGGGTGGTTCGTACGACGAGACATTCGACATGATACTATTTCTCAGAATAAATGTGGCTCTTGAGTTAACCCGATGGAATTAAAATTGTTTCCAATGCGACTGAACCAATTATCGTTCTGCAGATATGCCGCATTGGTGTTTATGATCTGCAGCTTGATACTAATCAAAGTCGCAGATTCTCAAAGAGGGACTATGAACGTGTGGAAAGAAATCACGGTCATGAATTGAGCAAAGTGTCATTGAGCCCTTACTAAAATCGCTTTTATAGTATGGCCGAACTCGTCCTGACGGTGTCGAGTACTTTGACTTCGAGGGTGAGACCATCGAATGCTGCACAGTCTCGAAGCGCTCACGAGCGTCATGTCCTAGTGAAGATGGGTGTGGTCGAGGGAATCCTCTCAATAAGCCGTGGAAAGCTGTATGAGTATCCGCCTCCAACTTTGCTGCTCAAGTATGGTTCCTTCCCTACCAGCCAAAGTTACGATCAAGTAATTCCTCTGAATGATACGACAAGCGCATACGCAATTGTCATTGAGAATTTGCGGGTAATCACCTGCGTACAATCCATCCCCTCAGTTTGCTCACATTGATGCAAGCTTGGACATTATTATGTAGCTGTTCATGGAGGATCTTTGTACAGTTCCATTACCACTTTTGTCGGACAAGCGAGATTCTTATTCTTTAACATCGCCATGACTTATTACGCTTGCTCGGACGCTTTTTATACGGGTGCGTGGACTTAAGGAGCATCTGACTTTTTGCTCACGTTCATCTGTATCGGAAGGCTTGGCTTGCGATAGGCTCGTTGATGAAGTCACGATGCCTCGATCGTCATTGCAATCCACGAATTTGCTGCCGGTCTCATCCGGCTCTCGATGCTTTGATACGAATAATTCCATTGCCATCTACGGCCTCGATATCCCTGATCCAACTTGGTTACTTGAATTTTGGGTCCGTTAAAAAAACTGCACTGAAGGCCTGACAATTTACTCCTTTTCTGTAGGTAGTAACATCCTCTTCGAATACATTCCGACTGGTGATCGCGCCATTCATCGCCAATGGAGAGGATGCTCCTCACGTGCCAATGAACAGCAATCAAACTCTCCCGCAATTGGAGACGCATACTCGTGACAATCGAAGCATGTATTTGCAGGTCGCAGCTCCATACACAGGGTGAGTACACGATATTCAAAGTATGAAATTAAACAGCTTGTGATGGAAAAGGCGATGGTTCGTGTACATGGAAGTTGTGCCTAGAGCGAATGTCTCGTGCGAAAATGCTACTGGAGACATCGTTCATCTATTCGCTTCTTACGGAGTACGTATCATCTCTCAGCCATTAAGTCACCCGCTGATCAAAGTCCAGCGTTTTTGTTCGAGAGATGATGGGACGATTATACGGGTCAACAATAAGACCAAAAGTATCAACCTTTGCAGCGTGATGTTCACAAAGCTCAGTGAAAAGCGGACCAGTCCTGTGAAGGACAGCCATCTTCTGGATGCAACTTTTTCTGGCTCAAGTGCCATCATGAACACAAATTTGGCAGCTCGACGCGTTGGCTACCCAGTGATCGTACGTCCATGCCCATGATTTACAAGATGATTGAGTTGTTGTACAGGGCTATCAAGTTGAGATTCCTCCTCGTTACGCAGGCACCGAAATGTTTCTAGACATTCTCTTGACTGCGAATATCCAAAACTTTTCGATTTTCGCTCGAGTTGAAGCGTATCCCACGCCGACCACATTTGACTTTCACTACGCTCAATCGAATGCCACGAGTTTCTCTTCGCCCGACCAAATACAAAGTGGATGGGAAGGGAATCTTCAGCAATATCAGTGGGGTCCATTTCCATACCCGAGGATCGGCACTTGGTACTTCCTCATTGTTGCAAACACGTTGAAGCCGAACTCTACGAATCCAAGCGCGGCGACAGCTTGGAGTGTTGACTTGAAGTTATCGACGGCTGTGTGTCCTAATCCAAAGGCTTGTACCACCCACGGAGAGTGTAGTATGACTGAGACGTATTCCAGCCTCCATTACGGAAAGTGTTCTTGTCACTACGGCTATGGTGGAGAGCAATGTGGCGATCTTACAATGAAGTCGAGCGTTCGAACTCATCGGATGCTTTTTTTGACTTTGTCGAATCTTGCGATCGTCCCTGTGTGTGTTCGGTGCTGGAAGCGTAAATTATACAGTAGGCTCCTTCATGGCTCTGGTTGCGAATCTATCCTGACGATCTGCTCGGTCTACCTGTGCAGCCGAGTCTGTGTTTTTCACAATGACAGGTCTAGTTTCCGCGATTTATCATGCGTGTGACGTCGAATGGCTCTGTCTCTTTGAGTACAAGTTTCTTCAGGCAAGTAGACGATATGTTGTGCAATCAAGCCTTTTCAACTTTTACATATCTGAAGTCTATGGATTTCGCATTCTCTTTCAATTCGATCATGTTGCTATTCGTACATTTGTCTGGGGCGCGAAAACAAGCCAAAGTGAGTAGCAAATGATTCATCGAGTCGGAGCTGACGCTAGTTCTGTGAGCAGGGAGGGATGCATGTGGCCATTTTCATCTCCAGCATTGTGATCGCTATGCATGATCCCACTTCAGCAGGGAACTGGATCATGATTGCATTGATCGCAATTGTGCAGTTTACCGTGACGCTGACGTACTACGTAAGTGCTGAGCCCCCAATATGTTTATGACTGAGACTTCTTGACCAGTTGATTCTTGGATTCCGGAGAATGAAAACCACCAAAATTGTGTATGTACGCCGTCAATCGATCCTCCTGAGTTATCAAGACACTCTGTAGCGCCTTGAAAAGCTTCGCATTCAGTAGCAATAATTTTGATTTCAGGCATGGCATTTTCGGCGTTTTAACTTGGACATCGGCAATCATTTGCCTTTTTGCTTCATCTGCCCATAATTATTGGATAGTACGTGTTTGGCTTCAGAGTATTTGATTGCGTGGTACAAATGTTGGATGTGTAGGTGCATAGCTTCTGGCATATGTCGGCCATGTTGGCAGCATACTTTTTCATCAGCGTACGAGTCAATGACAGGTATAGAATGGTGATCCCGAACACAACGGTCGATGTCTTTGCCGCAAAGTATGAAGCCAAGCTTGCACTCGGATTATCTTCACCCGTTCGGGCGATTGAGATCAGATGTGCTCCTCAAGAACTCGAGGAATGTACAATCGCAGTATCTTCCTCAACAGAAGTTGTAGAATGAATAGCTCGGAGACTGATATTCTTTACAAAATTGGAATGCTAATAAAACTAAGCTGCAGTGCTTCATGTGCTTCTTCTTGCCTTTTTGTGGCCATCGTGAAGCGAGCATGGGAGTGTTCTATGGTTGGAGACTAGGAAGTTGGTTATCTTCTCTCCTGCATTTGCTTTCCGCTTGTGCTCCAATTTGTTCTTAGAGAGGTACAATCGATCTATTCCCAATGTAGCGTATGAAGTGAAAGATCTGAAGGTGTTACGAAGGCCACCATTTCGAACGGGTATATAGGAAGACGAGCGATTAGCGTATGAAGGCATGTCGATGTGAGTCAGCTCTTCATCAAGTGAAGGAAGACTGCTATCGTTTTCCTTCGATTTGACGACCAGTTTTCGCTTCTTTGTATCAAGGGATGATCCCAATATTTCCGAAACTCGTCGTTTGAGCTCGCCGGACGCTCTGCCCCTCGAGTGTAACACTGAGCTCATCGAAACACTTTTATTGTGTTGGCATTGTATGCGCTCTTCCATCTTCTCCAATGCGCTTTTGAGACAGTTCTTTTCCCTCACCGCATCCTGATACTGTTTAGTGCGGTATTGGCCTACGCATAGAAAATTAAATGCTTATTAATTCTGAGTGAATTCATTCGTACACGCTTTCTTGAGAGCCAAAATTCGATCTCCTGGATCAATCAGTTCTCTTTCTAGCACAATGGAATCTTTTGTATCCAATAATTGGACCACAGCTTTATTGATCGACAGTCTTTGTATCATATTTGCTTGTCGATCAATCACCAGTCGATATTTCGTAACTTGATTCATTAAATATGTTCTCAACAATGCAATCTGATTGTATTTTTCATCCCAAATTTTCTTCTCAGCGGACAAAATCTTCAAATGATCACGTAGACGCTTTATCTTGACTGATTGAGCCTGCATCTGAACTTTTTGCCAGCGCAACTGAGCCGTCAAGCTCCGAACTTTTATAACACCTGTTAGTGCAGTTGTCTCATATCAGCAATAAAACGATTCACGCACCATTTGCAGTATCAGTCGAAGCGGCTACAGGGGAATTCTCTTCCTCGATGTGCGCGGGTACTTCGTTCAGATTTAAAAATAATGGCGTGATAAAGCTTCGGCTCGCGCTTTTCCGGCAGACTGGACACTGCTTCTTATACTCAAAAGCCTCTTTTATACATATCAGGTGAAACACATGACCGCACTGGACAGCAGCCAGATTCGTTTGTAGCTCATTCAAACAGATCAGACATTCTTGCGATTGAAAGCGTGCCATTGGCATGTGGCTGTTTTTGTCCAATAAGAAAAACCCGATGAAAGCAAGTTTATTTTAGTAATTCTCCAAAAGATTTGTATCACCAATCCGATCGTTGCGTAGCCGCCGCTTGAGGAGATGCCGATCTCCTATCGCTACCCTTATCTGCAGCTGTTATACGAACATAATTACCCTGGAATTCCGTGTCATCCAATTTCTTTATCGCCTGTTCCATGTCTTCTCGTGTCCGAAATTCAGCCACTCTGCGTAAGCGATGCGTAAATATCAGCATGATGATCGCGAATGGATGGAATTTACGCAGTGTCGCTATTTTCAAGATTGCAGAATGTTACTTCGCCTCCAGTGCGCAGGAAATCCTTGACTTGACGCCAGTCTGCTCCTTCCGGTAGATCCGATACAATCACTTTGAATTCGCCTCGTTGTGCGTTGTTGCGGCCTGTAAGACTAGATACTATCACAATCATACTTCCGAGTCTCTTGAGTGCTTACCTCCACGCTGATCTCGTCCAAAACGATCTGTTCGATCATTAAATCGATCTCTACCGCGACCACCACCGTCATTTCGATCGCCGCCTCGTCCATTTCCGCGAGCTAATTCGACTCGAATTCTGCACACAGTTGATTCAAGCAGCCTTGATTGAATGTCTATCGTAGACACATACCTTCCTCCGAGATAGTCTGCATTATCCATCGATCGTATTGCATCATCTGCATCTCTTGGATCTTCAAAATCCTAAAGAGAAACTATCTTACAACGATTGTAAAGTACGCTTAAACAGATTTTCTAACCAAAAATGCGAATCCAGGTGGATTCCTCGCTATCCAAACATTACAAATTTTCCCATAGCGTAAGAAACCGTCTTCTAGCTCACGTGCTGTCGCGTCACGCGGCAAACCACCGACATACACGCGAGTTCCCATTTTGCTATAAGTTGGACCGGTTCCCAGCGCGGACCGTCGAAACCGCTACTGGAACCCAATCAATTGGACTGTCCATCCGTTGGGCGCATGTGGTCAGCGCGATCAAGAATATCAAGGCAATTAGTGAGATCTAGACACACAGCGCTTGCAGTACATTCACCACTCCGTCAAGCACAAGCGCTCACTCATCGTAATACATTCAAAGATGTCTACACACAACAGCAGCGCTCATTTTTCGACGTAAAGAAAGTGATCCAGAAAGTATTGAATTTCCGTTTTTTCGATCCTCCTGCCAAAATAATCACCGACAAAGTCGATTCCGATGCAGAGATTGCATCCGATGACACCGTAGTAGAAGAATTAGCACCGTTAAAGCTGTTAGGAAGCCTCGATAAACCGACTTATTCGATAGGAGAATTCGCACGACTTGCAGATGGAGGTGTGATGACGACATGCGGGAAATGTGTGATTCTCACCACTGCAGTCAGTCAAAGTGGAAGGAAGAAAGGAAAAGATTTTTTGCCGTTAATGGTCGACTACCGTGTAAAGTATTATGCTAGCGGTATCATTCCAGACACAGCAAGACGAAAAGAGTTTGCGGGATCTGATGAAGAAATACTGCAATCCCGGGTTATTGATCGTGTTATTCGCCCATTGTTTCCCAAAGGATTTCTCGAGGAGACACAAATCATCGCAACTGTTCACTCTTATGATCCTGATAATGATTCTTTGGTGCTGGCGATCAATAGCACATCAGCTGCGTTGGCAACATCGGATATTCCGTGGGATGGTCCAGTTGGATGTGTTCGTGTAGTCCAAGTGGATGGACAATTGGTTTTAAATCCGACGGAAAGTCAAAAAGAAGCGGCAACGCTCAACATTTTATATGCAGGTAATCAAAAGCGCACAATTATGATTGAAGCGGAAGGTGAACAAATCGATGAAAAACGTTTATCGGAAGCACTTCGGTTCGCACACGATGGAGTTGCGGATGTTCTGAAAGCACAGAGAGAGTTGATCAAGCTGCATGGCAAAGAAAAGCGGCAATACGATTCATTCACAATTGATAAAACTTTAAAGGAACAAGCTAAAAAAATAGGGCTACAAGATGCAGTACAAGCCATACAGAATACAAAAGATACCAAGAAAGCAAGGCAGAATGCAGAGAAACATGTCTTTGGTAAAATCATCAGCGTACTTCGCGATCAGTTTAAGGATCGCCAGTATGATGACCAGCTCTTCACGATTGCCGCACACGATACATTCGAACTCGCTTTACGCGACCAAATTATGAATCAACGTCGATTTGATGGTCGTCCGCTAGCACAAATTCGGCAGATAAATGCACGAACGAGCATTCTGCCTATGGCTCATGGCTCAGCAGTATTTAGTAGAGGGGATACACAAGCCCTTTGTTCGGTGACACTCGGATCACTCGACCAAGGACTTCGTCTTCGTTCAGCCACAATTGATCCATCAGACGAGAGTGAGTACAAGCACGCCATCCTGCATTATGAGTTTCCACCTTATTGTGTCAATGAAACGGGACGCTTGGGTGGCATCAACCGACGAATGGTTGGGCATGGAGCACTTGCTGAGAAAGCAATTCTTCCTATTCTACCATCTATTGAAGAGTTTCCTTATACTATTCGAATGACATCTGAGATTACTGGTTCTGATGGATCCTCATCGATGGCAACCATCTGTGGAGTCTCATTAGCTTTGCTTGATGCGGGTGTTCCGATTGAAGCACCTATCGCTGGAATATCAGTAGGACTTGTGTCAGAACCCCGAGAATCTTCGTCTCGGTTTGGAAAGTATCGTCTTGTAACTGATATTCTAGGCTCAGAAGACCACTATGGAGACATGGATTTCAAAGTTGCTGGTACTCGCAAAGGAATCACCGCACTTCAGCTTGATGTCAAGATACCGGGTGTTCCGCCTAGTGTTCTCTTTGAAAGTATTGAAAAAGCGCGAGAGGCTCGATACCAAATTCTAGACTCTATGGACCAAACACTGGCCAAACCTCGTGACACGCTGAAAAATAGCGCCTCTCAAACCGGCGAGGCCAACATCATGGAAGTTTTCAAAATTCCATCTACCAGTATCCGATATTTGATCGGCAAAGCCGGATCCAATATTCGAAGTATGGAGAAATCTACCGGATGTACTATCTCCATTGATCGTTATGATGGAACGGTGCGTGTTACTGGCCCACCAGGTCTTGTCGAAAATGCGAAAAACCTGATAGTGGAATTCACCGATGGAACTTTCTTCAAGATTGGTGACACATACACGATGAAAGTGGCAGAGCTGATGGATTTCGGTGCGTCTTTAGAGTCTACGCGCCCTGGCAAGCATAGAGCCTTCATTCACATCAGCGAGCTCTCCCTGCAGCAGTCCCAAGACATACGACAGCACTTGAAAATAGGAGATGAAATCAAAGCGGTTTGCATCGAAGCGGGAATATCGGGCAAAATGTCTGTCAAAGGGCTTCTGAACAATTCGCCACATGGACTTGGCATTACTGGCAATTCTGCGAATATCAAGAAGGCCGTTAGCGCATAGAATGCATAGAATCCACATGTAGATCCAACAATAGTTATACCAAGCTGAAAGATGCCGACACAATCACCAACTGACGCAGCTTTTAGCTGAATGATTTAGACTCAATTTGCATGAACATACAACCAATCTCTGCCTGCTTCCGCGGGTTGTCATACAGAAAAATTTGTTTGAGACGCGGAATTCCGTCATCTACTTTTGAGCAGATTCAATCGCATCAAGCAATCTCTGCTTTACGGAAACTGGTTTCATCTCCTCGCGATCATGATTATCGTCTTTTCCATACAACCGCCTCTGATAATCCTTTGCAGCTTGTAGCTCTTGCAGGACCACCTCTCGCTGCACTTTCATCGCTTCCTCGTGATGTTTGCGTTTCCTCTCGGCTTCTTCGCCCTTGTCTAAGATCGTCTGCATCAGGATTTTGCTCTTTTCTGACTCTTTCTGGAATGAGATGAATTCATTTGTCCACGCGTTTCGTCCCGTTTCTAATTCTCCCATAGCCAGCCTCTCGAGATGCCAAAAGCTCAACGAATCGACTTCGTGCTGGGATGCACAGATGCGTGCAATATCGTTCCAGTTTTCAGTGTTTTCTGGAGCCTATATCTCATCAAACATTAAGGAATTATGAATCAATATCACTCTTTTTCGTACCTCAAATACATTGAGAAGCTCATTCCATTTTCCATCCAATTTGTAGTCGATGTAAACATTACAAAGTTGTTCTACTGTCTCGACCAGCTCCTTTGCAGATTCGATGTGTTTCGAGTCTTTTTTGGACTTTGCTTTCGGTTTGCGCATCATTCTTCCAGCGATACAGAATGACAACTTTCCATTTCAACATGGGAATTAACAAGTTTAAGCGTGGCGCTATCGGTAAAATGATCTTTTAAACACTGAGATATCATGCAGCAAATGATCATACCACAGACGCAAAGAGATACACGTGCGAAAGGGCTTACATAGTAACACTGTAGATGCAGAGGTAGTAATCACACTTGTAGATTGAATTGTGCTCTATTCAAAACATAAGAATTTAATCCTTGATTTTCTCTACTTGATTATTAATTGTTGTTCTAAGTTGCATGAAATGAGTGGGCTATCCGCAAAGCGTTTTGATTCCGTGTCCGTCATATCCAGTGGTTGATGATCGCGCGTTATTTTGTTCGGAATAAGAGAATCCCTTGAATTCATTTCTTGGAGAATGAATGATACGATTTTCTTTCTAAAGCAGAGAAAATTAGGATCAGCAAAAGGCTGAAAATCGCAACGATACAACGTACACGAAGTGTGAGCTGGTCTAATGTCTCGCGTGTAAACATTTTGTCGAAATTTTGAGTATCTGTCGGACTTCGAATGCGCGGCTTGAATGGTGGCTTCACGGAACGAAGCTCGAGCAATTCCCAATTGATGTTTGAAAAGAAAGGATGTAACTTGAGTTCTTGGACACCACCGTGAGAAGCTCGACATCCTAATCGCTTCGCTGGATCCCGATGCAAAAGACCGGCGATTAGATTGCGTACGACAGGACTGAGGCCAAATTGTGCTGGGAATCGTAGAGGTGCTTTCAAAATCTTCGTACACATAACATCGCAATTCTGGTCGAAAAAAGGCGGCCAACCTGTGAGCATTTCATAGATCAGAGTCCCTAGACTCCACCAATCGATGGCTGTTCCATACTGAGTCTTATTTTTTCGACTGTGAAGCATTTCGGGCGCCAAATACTCCGGAGTCCCACAAAAGGTTTTTGCACCATGAAAAACAGAGCATTTCATTTTCGAGAGGCCAAAGTCAGTCAACTGGATGTGCCCGTCCTGATCCAGCAAAATATTTTCAGGTTTGAGATCTCGATAGAGAATGTTATGCCCATGGAGATGTGACAACGCTGCGATCAATTCCGCCGCGTAGAATCGAACCATTGCTTCCGAGAAAGATCGGAATTTCTTCAGATGGAAGAATATCTCTCCGCCACAACAATAATCCGAGATCATGATCAGTTTGCTGGATGTTTGGAATGCGTATCGCATTGACACAATAAAAGGATGAGAGATCAAGGTCAACACTTGGCGTTCGGTCATTGTGTGTCGGACCTGATTCCGTTTCACAAGCTCAGCTTTCCGTAAGACTTTCATGGCGAAAATCTCTTGGGTCAAATGCTTTCGCACCATGTAGACTTTGCCAAAGGATCCTTTGCCGAGTACTTGGAGTATTTCAAAATCTGAGATAGTAACGAGCTGTTCAACTTCAGATTCCGACCCATATCGGAAGCTCGCAAAGCTTTTCAGAGATCCGCATGTATTTCGTTGGGAACTCTTTCGGCTCAAGCGCGATTGACGATCCAACTCAAAAGAACTAGAGCCCGGACTGCTGTGTTGTGTGCCTTGTTGCTTGCGATGAGGTTTGCTTTGGTGATGTATACTTGAATTTTCGTTTCGCATCTGATCTGGATCGAAGATGAAGTTGCTCTTTTCTTCATTATTATCCACAAACGAGCCTGTGACAATATCAGTCGAGAAAAAATGGTGCAGATTTCTGGATCGTGGCGCGATGCTCAACAGCGAGTTGATGTAAAGTTCCAGGCATTCTTTTCTTTGGGTGATCACATGTAGAGACATTGAAGAGAAGAAGTGGCGATGGGGGAATTTAAGCTGTAAAATTGCTGGGTTCTCTCTACACATGAGCTTGTGTAGCACTCGGAATTGGCTGAATCGCTTCTCTAATGTGGATACTCGTTTGCTTTGGTAATACACGACAAGTTGGAAAACTGTAAACTGCTTGGATTCATGTTTTGATGCTATAATGGCCCATTTACGGAGCGGTTTACGGAAGAGTCCTGCCCGATTGCTGGTCCGGGTGACAGAACTAACCGGCTGGTTCAAAGAGATGTCGCTTATGTCTTCGTCTTCCTCCTTTTCAATCTGCGATGATGTCACATAAGACGATTTCTCCTTTTCAGCCGAGTCGATCTGACTGGCGTTACACACGATCCAACGGGGAATTACTACTTGCTCGATTGTATCATTGAGATCCTCCCGCGATTTTCTGGCGACATCGTGATGTTCTCTTGGCATACCAGGATGAAAATCACGATAGAATCCGTCGATTTGGAAGCTGGATGAGGAAGAAGCATCAGATTCTAACCCGATTGAATTACGTTGATACTGATCCGCCATATGCACGTGTTCCGACAATCGATTGTTTCGATCGAGCATCTCTTTTTTCTTTTCACGAAGAAGTTGGGTAGAGATCGAGTCGGATTTACGCTCTTGCTCAGAGGTAAAATGGGGAGTATGTGATGGAGCGTGAGGATTAGAAGTGCGGTACCAATAATCTGTATCGGCAGAATTATGATATATTCGACCTTCTCTATCTGTATCTGGTCTTGCTTTAGCCCTTGCTATAATAGATGTCGCTGGCCGTTTTGACCTTGATACAGTCGAATGCGTCCTCAGTCTATCATCAATAAAGCAATGAGAGTCTCGGTCGGATGCAAAGGAGTCTAGGTCATTGTAACCCTGCATGGTTTTTTCTGACGTGTGTCTTGTATCCCCTTGAATAGTTTTTGGACGATACAGCTTCCGATTATGCGTCGTACTTGAGGAATTCGATCCAGGCATCGGCCTGCCTACTTCTTTTTTGCATCCATGCCGATTCTTGCCCTGAAGCACAGTCCTCGAGATTGACTGATCATGAAGCTGTGTTCTGGACAGTGAGTTTGTGCACTCCTGATACGTATTCCAAAGTTTTTTGTGATCGTTTTGAGATCGATTCGCTCTTGATGCCACTTCAAGCCGATGGTTTTCCTTCATGGTCCCCGGAATAGTGTGCAAAGAAGCGTTCCCACTCGCGTCTCTATCACTTTTCTATTTTGTTGACTGCTTGCTTTAGCTGATTTGTTCGTCTGTTGATCGGTAGGAATCCTTACGCACGTTATCGGCGTCAATAATTGGGCGAAATAATCACTTTCCAATTTGATTGAGTTCCGCAACTATACTCTCGTATATGTACAGCTCATTTTGACCAATCTTAATGGCTCGACACTCTCTCTATACTGATGGCTTATGCGTTGATTCTACCAAAATCTGAGTTGGTCGAGTACAAAGCCCTTATTGAGAGAGTAAACGATGGTATTGTCATGTAGCTAATGCGTTTGGCATCATTGTAAGCAGTACATATTGCTGTTCCTCAAGTATACGCGATGAAGTCAGTACTATACACTAGTATACGACCAACTAGCCAGTGTGACGTATGGATAGCACGCGAGCTCTTTACTGTCGCAATCAGAAGCGGCAATTGCCCTGATCGTATCATTATGTGGAGAGTAGGACATCACGTGAACGAAGAAACAGAATATGCACTCTCTAGTGGTAATCTGTCAGTTGCGACGGTACTGATTCTACAGCCTAAGAAGCTCTTGAAATTTGTATGACGAACAAATTGAAGCTTACGATTGAGAGCTACTCGAAGGCGCCTGTCGAGTACCAATGAATCGTGGAAGGGCGAATTCTACGATCAGAGAGAAAGAAAAGATCGCCCTATCCGTTGTATTAGCTAGAATTTGCATCATTTCGGTTTAATAAAGCATCTTAACACCGAGTGTTTTCACTTGTCCTCTACAGGATGTTCCTTGAATGTCGTAGCAATACTTGGCCTATTTCTGTCGATTCCACCGTAAAATGACAGCGAGCACGTCTGAGAACGAGATAGTGAGAGCTCCGCAGAAAAAGTATTATCGAAGTAGAGCGCATTGCAATCCCATGTCGCATAATGATGCATTCCAGTATCCTCTATGTCCCAAAATGATGGATTGGTCCAATTTCTATCAACTTCCGAAGTTCGTAAGTCAAACTGAATATGTCAACATATTCTCATCTTGAATTAGAAAAGTGGAGATTCTCGATATTGGCTGCGGCTTTGGAGGCCTCACAGGTCTCTTCGCCATCAATTTGGAGAAATTTGCTCATCAATGTCTTTGTAGTCACTTTGGCAAAGCTCTTCCCGAATCAAATCACTTTGGCGCTGGAAATTCGTCCCAAAGTGACCGAATTCGTCCGACTCCGTATCGAAGCGCTACGCGCAGCTCATGTGAATGAGTATCAGAATGTCGCTGTGATGCGTTCCAACGCCATGCGCTACCTCCCTCATTTCTTTGAGAAAGCACAGATCCAGAAAATGTTTTTCTGCTTCCCGGATCCGCAGTTTAAGCAACGAAATCATCGCAGACGAATTGTCAGGTCTCTCTTCCATTTCTGTCTATGATACTCTTACTGACGCGATGCAAAGCTCTGACCTCCTGACAGAATACGCTTACTGTCTAGCACCGGGCGGAATCCTTTACACTATCACCGATGTGAAGGAGCTCTATGAATGGCATGTCCAAAAATGCACCGATCATCCTTGCTTCCAGCGTCTCTCAGAAGAAGAACTGGTAAGTTGAGCCTTCACGCAAATCATTCAATTGAATCCTATTTCGTAGGCAATGGATCCCTGTGTGCGTGCGATGACGGAAGAAACAGAAGAAGGCAAAAAGGTATCGCGTACGGGTGGAAGCAAATATGTCGCTGTTTTCCGCCGGATTCCAGACTCAAAGATCCCAGAAGCGCACATCGTTATATCGTCATAGATACTCGTGTAAACGACGTAGAATGAAGGAGTATATCATCGCATGACGTTGTGTCATATTTTATTTATAGACTTCTTAGCGCTCGCATTCAGCTGTCCAGACTTGCGATGGCTGAAAATGGTACTGTCTCTACGACTCACTCTTCGCAATTATCGGTCGAGGCTCACGCAGAGGCCTCCAATGCGTCTAGAAACGAAAAAACTGTCCAGGAAGAGAATCAAGAATGCGATCACGTTGTTGAAATAAGCGCTGGAGACACTGCGGTCAACATTCGCAGTGATTCAAACGATTTAGATTCGGTTGCGATAATCCGCGAAAATGCACACCTCGCAGGGTACCCGGCTGATTGCGGGACCAGCACGTACAAATACCTCTCGTACGCAAAAGTACTTCGTGATCGTGGCCTGACTCATCCGATGCGATATTCCTCGGTTCATTTGGATGCTGTGGGGAACCCAAGGCCAGAACTCCATCCGATAAGCACCGATTTCGGAGCACATGCGTTCCACAATCTCCCGACCGACTCGCTTGTACTGAGCCACTATGGAATCGGTCTGACGTTGTATTTCAAGTTTCTCAAGGTCATGTCTTGGCTTTTCTTCCTGCTTGTTATCATCACATTACCCATGCTCGCGATATATGTGTCCGGAAGCGAGTCTCCCTGGGAAGAATTCAAGGTTCTGTACAAGCAAAATGTTCCGTCTGTGATGAGAATGACCTCAATCGGGCATCTCAAAGAGTCCAGTAGCACGTGCGACCAAGGCGTACAAGGCGAAACAATTTCTTTGTCATGCGCAGCTGGAGAAATTGGCTTCATCAAAGCCGTTTACTCGGAACTAGCGACCCAAGGCTCATGTACATGCCCAGAACGCAACAAAGTGATGACAAAAACCGGCGAATGTCGTGCTCAATACAAAGAAGAATGCACATCTCACAGCCGGTGCACCAAAAGATGTTCCAGCAGCGACTACGGATGCTTTCTTGGAGTGCATCCCGTCTCCAAGGTCTCTTGTTGTGCGGATGCTTGGGATTCTGCATCCAATGCTCCTAACTTTAGTGCTCTGACGATCAAAACGCTGGCTGGTTGTGTGAGTAAGAGCGCTCAGTCTATCGCGGAGGGTCTGTGCTTTGGGAAAAGCACATGCTCCTTCGTCATCGATGAGGACGCAACGTACACGTGGACCAAGTTGGAGAGTCAAAAGTCTTGTCCGAGAAACAAAACTTTGAAGGAACTTGGAACCATTTGCATGACCAATATCAATGATTCGAGCGATTATTCTGCGTGCCCGGATCCATCTACGCGCGGTCTGCTGGTATTTGCGCAATGCTTCACCACATCAATCAATCTCTTCAATGAATGGAGCTTCAAGATTGTCGGCTGGAGCGCTATCAGCGTATGTATGCCAATAATTGCAAGCGTGAGCTCATCATGCTGCTGTAGAGAAATCAATACCTGGGCTTTGCAGTTGGGTGTGACATTGTCTGTTCTTTTTTGTTTCTCGCAATTGTCTTGTGGATGAAGCGAAAGGAAGCTGCTGCGATCGATCGGATCTCGAGAAATCAGATCGTTGCTGCCGATTACACTGTTCAGCTGATGCATTTGCCCAAACACACCGACCTCGATCAGCTACGAGATGAGGTATTTTGTCCTCCACCTGCACTTCAATCTAAATCTCTTCCTCCAACAGCTTCGAGCTCATCTGGAGAGAATTCTCACAGCCGCCGAGCCTTGCACGCGTAAATTTGATCACATACGCATTGCGGATATCCAATTCGGTAAATCGACTTCTGGACAGCTCAAACTTCTCCGTGATCGCGGTGTGAGTGTGCGTAAGCTGGAAGTAGAGATCCAGCGGTTGGAAAAAATCAAGCAGCTCGAAGGCAAATTGGACCCCAAAAAGTATAACAGCAGCATACTATCGCATATCAAAAAATCGAGAAAGCTGGATACAACGCTGCAGAAGCACAATGTCAAGCTCGAAAAATGGCGTAAGCGACATGGAGAAGGTACTCGAGCTCAAGCAGTGACAGCCTTCATAACTTTTGAAGAGGAAGAAGGCTTCTACCGATGCCTGCAAGTGTACCCGGACCTGGGAGCTTTGCATCGCTTTTTCCAGCCGATGGAGAGACGACTGCATGGCAAACGATTACGATTCTGTCCAGCACCAGATCCAAGTGATATCAAGTGGGAGAACCTGCACTACTCGGGTCTCGAGCGCTTTTTCCGGCGATGGATTGTAAATCTGTGTGCCTTGTCCTTCCTCCTCCTGAGCTTTGTCATTATATTCCTGGCCAAGTACGAAAAGGGTCAACTTGACCTGGAATTCGGACGCACGACTTCTTGTCCTGCAACCATCACCAAAGACGACGTCGTGTTGGACGAATTCAATAAACAGACGGCAGCTTCCGTGTACAAAGCGCTTGTCGGGTGTTATTGTGAGTCTCTGTTGCATCAGATGTCTTTCCAGGAAATGATGAATGAGGAGTTTGACGTCAATGCGCTTACGGGAGGCACACAGAGATATTGCAAAGTGTGGGCCAAGTCATTCGTCACAGCCCAATCGCTCTCGGTGGCTTCTATTATGATGGTCGTACTCGTGAACCTCTTACTGACGCGAATCTTGAAATTTTTGGTGAAAATGGAAAAGTATCACACCGAGTCGGGGCACATAATTTCTCAGGTGATCAAGATCTTCTTTGCACAACTCTGCAACACAGCGTTGTTGGTGATCATCATCAATGCAAACGTGCAGTCGTTTTATCCGGCGAATAGCGTGACTTCCATTAACGTTTCTTCTTTCCAACTCCTCAGCGGTAAATATGGAGATTTTTCGACCGAGTGGTACCAGGACGTTGGTGTATCTCTCATGCTCACCATGATCATCAATATTCTATCTCCGCATTTGAATGTGTTTGTGACGTATCTGCGCCTCGAAATTGAACGCTTTTGGGATCGCGGGTGCACCTTTGACTACTCCAAGACCAAGCAAGACACACAGCGGGATTTAGAGGCTTTGTATCGTGGACCGAAATTCGACCTCGCGCAGCGCTACGCACAGATTTTGACCACGATTTTCATCACATATCTTTTGTCCGCTGGAATGCCGCTGCTTCACGTAATTGGGTTTTGCGGTATATTCATCACATATTGGGCCGACAAATTTAGTACGTTTCAGGCTTTTTGTGTGTTTTCGCTGACTCGATACGGCAGCCTTCCTGCGAATCACGCGATCTCCTCCACTTTACGATGAGAAAATCGCTAAAATGACCGGCTCGTTACTTCCGTACGCAGTCTTGTTGCATTGCTGCGTGGCTTTGTGGATGTTTTCCAACAGCATGATATTCCAGAACGTAAGTAATCGCTTTGTGCCAATATTTCTCTGCTAAAGTCGAATGCTCGCAGCAAGAGGATATCCAGGTCGAGCTCCATTCACCCAGCATCGAGTTTATCGGCGAAGGAATCCCGTCCTTCCAGCCGATAGAGCGACAAAATCTGTTTCGACGAGTCACTCGGAAGCAGGTGGTGGTCCTCTTTGGCTTCTTTGCCAGCGCCTGTGCACTCATTGTCATGCGGATACTTCTCGAGTACATTCCAGCCTTGTTCCAGAATCTCTGCCCGATGCTCAAAAAGAACCTCACAAAGACCAAAGCAGTCAAAGACCTGCCCAATTATTTTGACGGTAGATTTGTTCTCTACCTCTTCGCTTGTGACTGAGCATCATGTCGTAGCCATTCCAACGATCATCCTGCGGGAAAAGCTCCAATCAAAGCGATTACGACGAGAGCTACAGCAAAAATTCCAGCAAGCGCTAGACAAACGAATGGCTTCCAGACTTCACAGCAAAGTCGATCTACAAAAGCGACGGAAAACAATGTCAGGCGCAGAGCAATATCGTGAGGAGAATTGGATCGTCGGATGCCATTCATATTGTACGTTGTCTTCTATGCCAATATTCCAGGCTCTGAGCCTTTTTCTTTCGATCTCACGCAGCAATCATCGACAACAAGGAGTACATTCACGACCTCGCCATCGACTCGCCATTCTCGGACGACATCCAGCTAGACAGAATACTCTGAGCGCTAAGATAAAAAGATACATTGTACTTGTAATGGAGCCATTAGATCCTATAACATAGTGAGGCCTGAGCCTGAGGATATATTGCGGCGCTATTGTGCGCCCGATGTCGACGATAAAGTCTCCTTTGCGGGCAAGCTAAATCTGTCGGAGAATCCATTCCTCTGGCTGAATACCATCTCGCCTTCCTGTGGACAGTTGGAAAACGCAAAGCCTGTGGCATTCCGGACCAATCTTGGTGACTCTGTTTCTCGTGAAGGTTTCCAGTCCTGAGCATCCCGTTTTCGCTTCAATCGATTCCATTCGCGCATGAGATCTGCTGGCTCGGGATAGAATAAAACTCGAGCCGTTTTCGCGATATAATTCGGAAGTACAGCGACGATCGTTACCAGAACGAGACCAAACCAGAACCAAGAGGTCGTCACCAGCTTATTCAACGTAGAATACGCGGTCCCAATCTCGTAAATCTCTCCTCCAGTCCATCCGTGAACGTTGCAGAAAAGCGCTGCAAATAGGTAGTAGAATACCAGCGTCCCCACCGTAGCGATGACATTTGTCTTCGTCCAATTACTGGTCATAAGAGCGACCTGAGCCGTTGACGCGGTGATCAAATACGTGTACGCTGCTACTCCGCAAGCCCATAAGCCCACATCTTCTTTCCCGAATTTCGTCGGTCCATGCTCATCATTTCCAAAGTAATACACCACAAAGCCATTCGTGAAGAATGTGATCGCATAGATCGCATATGCGTGCCACATGCCCAAGCCGCACCACCCGAAAAACGTGACCCAATTAAACGATCGATTCCGAAGGCCATTCACATACAAACTGGGATATTGCATGAGCACGGCCGGAGATACATCCTGATTGTACATGGCGATTACCACGATGGGAATCGTCGTGAAGAGCGCGTTGTAAAGCGTGAAAAAGATGCCGAAATACATAAGTACGCCGCTGTACATGGAATATGTCGCGAGAAAAAAATTCGACAGCGATAACGCAACATTCTAAGTTCAAAACGAGTGAGACATCGCCTCGAGCTTGGAAATCAGTCTGCGTACCTTCATGAACGAGAACAAAATGAGCTTGGAAATGCGTTTGTAGCTGTAGTTCCCATGAACCAATAGTAAGCGCTTGAGGAATCGGAATTGTGCAAAAGAGTAATCGCTCGATAACACAGCTTGACGTCCTTCTTTCCCGGAGATTCCCACCCCAACATTGGCTGCTTGAATCATTGGAACGTCATTTGCGCCATCACCAATCGCGAGACTAATGTTCCCAGGAGAAAACATGAGCGTTGGCTCAGTCACAAGCTTCACAACCGCTGCCTTTTGTGACGGAGAACATCGACAGCAAATGACAGATTTGCATTGTGTGGCCACTGCTAAGAACAAATACTTGATGTCATTGTCCAGCACAAGCGAAAGCGTTCGTCCATCGATCACCATCGCGTACCCGACGTCTTCATCTTGATACTCTTCGCTTTTGCCAACTTGTGCTTGCGGCTCAAACACTTGGTCACCAAGACCGTGATCCATTCCCAAAGAATACACTTCTTCAAACATCTCATTCCCAACGTCTGGTTTATCGCCCAACGTACTGTGATGATCGCTTCGACTGGCTTGGACATTGTATTCGCATTCATTCTGTTTGTCTTCGCGATTTCGGACTCGACGACGACGTCGACGCTGTTCTGTCTGCTGATCGCGACCGACAATCGCCTGATGCAGCAGCTCATACAACATTTGCCCAGCCTTTTTAGCGGCTTCCACAAGCACCATGGTCACGGAAGCATTCTCATCCGATCCCCATTTCTCATCCACAAGGTCTACGTAGAGCTCTTCTAATCGCGATCGCAGGGATACTTTATCGCGTTGACCAAGCACAATCACATCCATGTCGTCATCGATCACCTGTGAGGACATACCGATGCTGATAGCAGTCTCCTTTTTATCGCCAGTGAGTACCCAGAATTTGATCCCGGCCTTCCTCAATGACGTGATACATTCCTCTGCGCCTTCCTGAAGACGATCTTCAATAGCTGTCGCGCCTAAAAGCGTCAATTCGACTTCAATAATCGCCGATACTTTCGAGATTTTAGCTGCTCGACCGTGCATAGACATTTCCGCTTCGCGATATAACACTCTCCATCGATCATACTCCTCTTGCGGGAGAGTTCGCATGGCTGCTGTCAGCGTTCTCAGTCCTTCTGAAGCGTATTCCTGTAAATGTCCGCGAGTCACATGAGCAACACCTTGAGGCTGCGACTTAGAAAGCAGGTCGAATATGACATCATCGGCACCTTTGCAGTACAATACGATACGCCCATCAGGATGTCGGGCGATCACAGACATTCGCTTACGATCACTGTTGAATTCCAGGACGTGGAGAATCTCAAATACCATCGATCGACCTTGAATGCTAGTGTGACACAGGCTTCCATCCCTTCCAGCTAAAACGTACTCGAGCTCTTTAGCTGCGAGCACGAGCGCTAATTCATCCGGAGATGCCGCGTTGTATCGTATCACATGCGATCCAAGTGGCGATGTATTCACGTTATCGGTAACACGTGACGTTTGATCGATCGAGTCATTGCTTTCCGGGCAATTGGTTCCGCTCACTTCGGGAATCACAGTGTTACAAATCGTAAGAAGCAACAAGAACTCGTGAATATGTTCTTTGGTCGAGTGATTCGTATTCAGACGCGCCAGCAGTCTTTGATCTGTGAACTTTGTACCGGGTATGTCTCCCGTATCTGCTGGACCATGAACACTTGCATCCACGTCGTTGTATCGCAGACCCGCGATCGTACACTTTGCAAAAACCATCTCATTACGCGTTAATGTGCCTGTTTTGTCCGAAAAAATGTACTGAATCTGGCCCAAATCTTCGTTGATATTGCTGTTGCGTACTTGTGCGGGTGTGTCGGTAGTCGCGTCATACATTTCCAGATCGTTCTCGATATACCGCGCATGCACGAACCGCACGCCTTCCATGGTCACATACATGGACAATGGGATCAAGTTGTTGAAGAGGATCACATAGCTGAGAAATATGTAACTGTTTGATTCGCCCAAGCCAAGGTACCAAAGCGAAGATGTGGTGCCCGGGTCAAGATCCCAGTCGTTATTGCCCAAAGTGCACGCAATCGAAATGCCAAATAACAACAGCAAAACGAGCACAAACATAGTGTCCAAGCTCTTTTCCACAGAGCTTCGTTTCAGCGGCACACCCGATGAATTCAGCATGATCTTGGTATCTCTGCCCGTATAGATCACCAACCCCATCGTCCACGTAGCATTTCGACTCTCACTTCCTCGAAGAATCAGATTGTCGATATTCAAACTCGCAATTTTCTCGTCGTTCGCGTTGAGATTGTCGGTGTTCCCTTGTCGTCCGATTTCAGAATTCCGAGAGCAAGAGTTTTCATGACGATTGTTGAGCTTGAGGACACCATCAAAGCTGAAGAGATCTTTATTAGGCTCATCACACTCGACGTAGAGTTGATGCTGTTGGAGAATATCTTCAGCGGTGAGGAAATGTTTCGTAAGAGGCACAACACTTCGAATTTTGAGATTGGTTTCTCCGTCTAAATTTGCAGTTTCCACATAACATCGCCCGTCTTGTCGACTTGTAGCGAGAAGAATACAATCAGCCGGAACTTCCTCTCCATCTCGCAGTAGTACGATATCGCCCACTCGAATGTCTTTCCAAGTAGCTTCTATCTGCAAAAGAGCCGAATCTTCGCGCATTTCAGCATCATATCGCACCAAATGAGCTGGTCTCGAGTTGACTTGTTCATCTGACTTTTTACGCCTCAAATCTTCCGTAAAATCTTTGATAGCCGATGTCGCAAATACAATCAGCAGAGGCGTCAAACTTGAGATTGGACTGACTGGAGAGAAGCTGAAGAAGCATAGCATGACGACCATTGTTGTGTAAATGTTGGCCAAACGGCTGAATTGCATTTTCAAAAAGACAAACGGGAAGTTGAAAAGTGTGTACTTGCTGCTTTCCACCAAGTTGGATGGGAATACAGCGTGTTTCTGCTGTTTAGTCGACTCAGAACTGTTATTCTCCTGTGGTTGTTGCCAAGTAGAGTCATCTTCTGTACTCTTGAGAGAGCGTGAGAGAGTAGATTTTTCTTCTCGATCGATACTTTCCCGGCAACCTACGACGATCACTCGACGCGATGCTGTGTGATCTGCTTCGTCTTCCTCTTGATCGGCACTTTTCGTCAGTCGACTGAACGCTCCATCAAAAGACGAATTCAATTGTGCATCTGCTGGAGGTACCATAGTGGCTAAGGCAGCACGATCAAACTCGCGCGAGGATTCTGCTATTTTGACAAGACGACGAAGTTTCCAGCCATAAAGTAGTCCGCCGATATTGAGAAAGGAGAGAATGACAGAGAATAGACTCTGCATAAGTAAAGCAGTACCCTCACTGACACTGGTCAGCTTCCCATTATATCCTTTAAGATACCATATCGCATCGATCAGTAGGCTCACTTGCATACCGATTTTGTAAAGCAGTAAGAAGCGAGGTACAAGGAACTTAGTTCCATGCCATCCAAAAATCAACGTAATGTACTGCACAAAATCAAAAAAATGAGCCAATTGCATCTAAACATTTACGAGTAAAAGCTTACCAAGATGACCACGGGAACAGTCGATCGATACGAGACTCCGAGTAAAATCGGGATGATCCTAAAAGTACAAATGCCGGCTTGCCATACGATAATAAGCTTGAGCCTCCTTCTCGTCTGGTAAATGGTCAGTCCCTTCAGAAAACAGAATATTTGCTCAAAAAAGCCCCAAACTTTATCTTCGGTATTCTTCACTTCAGCTTCCGACAATGCGGAATCCGTCATACTATCAGCTCGATAACGAAGAGAAATGATGTTGCAGGGATCGTTTCTGTCTTTGGACACTTCGATTCCATTCGAATTCTCGTTCCGTCGTTCTTTCGAGCTAAATGTTCTGTCTTTTCTGTGACCAGAGCCATCCTCAGACTCTGTTTCCAAGTGATAAGGCGTCGTGGAACTGCCGGCTTCGCATGTGGGCGAATTGTGCAAGTTTAAATCGGTCATATTTTTAGTGTTCGATATACCGTACGAAAAGGTTCAATTCGATCGAATTCGATGCGATCAACGGCAATGTACGGCACGATAAGGAGGTGATACAGACTTGTTAATAGCTGAATGTACAAAATCAGTGGTAAGTGGTCGTGTACGCGCTGTAAAGCGTGCGCTTCTTTATTGATCGCTTTGTGTGCGAAAACTGTCGGTTTTCCCTCGTGCAGGTGATATGTAGCCAATACCAAGGTGTATCAGAAATAGATGGCCAATCAAAGACGGCGTATAGCGTTACATACTTATCGCGCTATAGGGCGCACACGCTGTTTTAAGCATTCTTCGTTAATTTTAGCGAATGCTGAATGACTCGGATCTGAGTCTGATTCATGCGATGGCTTCATACCTAAGCAGCTGTACCATCCATCTTAAGCACGAATGCGTACCATTTATTTTCAGGTCAATATTCTTCGATGCAGCTGCACGTTATATCGAGCCTTGGACGGAATGCACATACGTCATGTTCCGTATGCCATCTTCCCCATGTA
Organism: Albugo laibachii; assembly: GCA_902706625.1. Classification (NCBI taxonomy): domain Eukaryota; phylum Oomycota; class Peronosporomycetes; order Albuginales; family Albuginaceae; genus Albugo; species Albugo laibachii. Next base: position 42,359 of record CACSLJ010000098.1, read on the forward strand.
TGACTATAGGCACCATTCTCATTAGTAACCACCAATAGAATTACATACCCTTCCTAAAATGATATGTTTCAAATTTGGCAAGCTTTCTGAAGTTTTTTTGGCGCCATCCGCTCACCATATGCCAACACAAGAGGAAACACGACACAACTTGAGTGACACAAATGCCAACTCTCCCCTCGCGTACGGCTCACAGTGGAGCAGAAGCTGGTGCTGTGCAAACGCCACAGCGAGTACCCTAAACTGTCGCTGCGCGCGCTGAGTAGCTAGGCTGGCTCGGCATTCAAGCTTCCGAAGAACCCGTCACACGCAACGCTGCTGGTGCTATTAAAAAAACTCTCACTGTGGACGCTGTAAGTGCCAACCCTGCGCGCAAAACAAATCAGTATGTGTGCTTTCCCTTCCTCGAGCACGCTCTCGTGCTCTGGATCAACCACTGCGAGCTGCTGCAGACGCCGGTGGTTACGTGGGCGACGATGCGCGCGAAGGTGGAGAAGATTCGCAGCAATCTCGTGCGAGACGCTGCCTACGTTCTCAACGCGAAGCTCGAGGGCATATTCTTCACGAATGGCTGGCTCCAGAAACTGCAGGAGCCGCATGGGCTGAAACCACGGCGTGTACATGGAGAGGCTGCGTCTGCGCGTGCTGCTGACGTCGATGAAAGTTGTGCGGCTTTAAAGATATTCACCAGCAACTAAAGCCCTCGCGATATTTTCAACATGGATGAATCTGCTTATTTCTACTGCATGGCGCCTTCAACCTCCGTGACAAAAGTAAGCATATCAGGGCAAAAGAAGATCAAGAAGAGGCTCACGGTAGCGATCACTACGAATGCGGAAGGCTACTATAAGGTGCCACTTTTCTTTATCGGGAAAGCGAGGCAGCTTCGGTGCTTCAACTCACAATCGGCGAGCAAACTCAGTGTCGATTACGCCAACACTGGCTGGTGAACTCAAACGAGAAGATGCAGGGTTTGGATCGCCATGTGCTCCTCCTGATCGACAACGCGTCGCCACACCGATTGAACGAATAATTCTCAAACGTTACACTCCACTTACTCCCTCCCAATACAAGTGCACACCTCCAGCCACAGGATGCAGGCATTATCCAGTCAGCAAAAGCCAGATGAACAAGATCAAAAATGCGTACGTGGTGGACAAGCTTGATGAGTTGCACGCCCAAGTGGATGGAATGGGAAAGGAGAACGTCGAGATTAATAGTGCCAGCTCTTCAATGTGAGCATTCTGGTGGCGACGCGTTGGACTCAAGAGGCTTGGGGCGCGGTAGCGCAATCAAAAGTAGCAAATGCTGGCGCCACACTGGCATACTTAACGAAGATGTCTTCGAGCTCGTCATCGGCATGCACAAGTTGCACATCGAATTGCACACTATTCGCTAGTTCGTAGTTTAGCTCCCTTTATATTTTCATATCTGAGAGTTTTGCATTCCTTGCCAAAATAAATACTTCTTGGACCCAAATTTGGTGGTTACTAATGAAAATGGTGCCTGTATTATATTGATGTGCCCAACCATTCGCAGTTGGCTGTATGATATCTCAGCAAGTGCGCAAATTCAGAGTACAATTTTCAAATGCAGACCATCAGAGATATCTGTGCACCGCCAAGGTAAGCGGATGCTAGAATTGCTTTTTATGGATACGATACCCACCATGAGTGACAGCGAAGAGGCGATGCGGTACTGATCTTTACAACACGAATGACGACCCAGAAAAGCTGTCGAGGTATATTATTTGTGCCCACATGGTATCATGGTGCGTGATTGTCCTTTGGTATCGCAGAACGCTTGGAGATGGCTAACGTAAAAGCTTGTATAGCGCGTATCCCTTGCGCTTCATTAGGTTCTACTGTTCGTGTAGAAGACCCCGGAAGAAGTTCACAAAAGTTTTGGAAATTCCGCTTCCAATGTTGACTCCTATCGACACAATTTTGAGTGTATACAAGACTACAGTGGAATACATGGGCTTCGAATGTGGCATTAAGAGCTTTCACAGATCAGCAATCACAATGTCGAAGAAGAATGTAATCACTACTTGAAGAAAAAAGTGGACGACCGTGATTCTCACAGCATCAAAGCCGAGCCAACCCAATCCCTCGCTTTTAAACTCCTGAGGGTGATTCAAGCAATGACAGGCCTTCAGCGTACAGCATACTCACATCAATGTATTGGATGGTTTCCCGCTGATGGAAAAGAAGTATGGGGAATATGAGCGTCCTCAGCCCTGCACCGAAGCGTTGGTCAGCTCAATCTGACCGGTTCAAATGGTACACTCAATGTTCTGTTCAAATATCGGAACGTCGCGCTGATCAATTGGCTACACCACTCTCACGTCTGAACGAAATATGTCGGGCAAGGCCATATGCCTATACGGCTCTGCAATCTTCAAAATGGAGAAGCTTATGAGTAAATTGCTGAATGCTGTACTTTGAGTATCGCACGTTTTAGAAATCTGCTTCGATTTACAACGGCCATTCTGGAATATGAACATATTTTTCATGCATTGAATCAGGTCCAAGTCTGGATCGTTTGAGCGGTGAACAAAATGCAAGAAGAAATTTTGGGCTATGTATGCTCAAGCATTAAGGTGTATGGATACTTATCACTACCGTAAACTTTCAGTTTTGTGCAGCTTTTCGAATGCTTAAGGAGAACGATACTTGCAGCAAAGCAATTTGGCTGATCGAAAAGGTAAAAGTATGACTCGAATCAGCAGAAGTAGGGCTTCCTCGACTAATATATTCAAATTTTATGAGTCAATTACCAGCACACAGACATTCCCAGAAGACAAAGAGAACGATTTTTTTTTCCTTTCAGTTTAGTGCACTGTTTAGCCTTACTATTTGTATGCTCAGAAGGTCGGATGAGCATTTCTTCGTGCATGCAATTCATACCCTACCCCCACGCCGATGAGAATACCAAGTTGCGGCACAAAGTGAAATGTATCAATATAGCAAGGTTATCCTTTTACTGAGATGTTAAATAGCACACTCATGCACTTGCTGCTCAACAAAGTCAACACTCCTGCGGTTTGATGGCGCTGCGGTGATCTGTTCAAAGTCGTCGCGTCTCAGGAGACTTCCAGCAACGTCAATAGTCTTCCTCTTCTTTCATTTCTCTGTCTGCGTTTCGGAAAGTCTACATCCATTCGTAAAGGGTCATAACTTATTGAGGGATGATCGTTTTCCGTCACAATTAGTATTTTATCCAATCAAAAAACTTAATTGTTTTCTTGCCTATAGTATTGGACAAAAACATTTGAGTGCACTAAACTGGTTGTGTGAATTAAACTGAAAGTTTAGATTAAGAGAAGAAGCAAGGTATCACATACTGGTGGATGGATATGTACTCTTCGTTTGCCTACAGGATTCTTTATCTCAATGTGATGCTGCGGCTGTTACGGTTCAAACGCTATGTGATCATATGTCCTGCAGTTGGTGATGGACATCCGATATACGTCTATGGTTCGAAGAACCTTTCAACCTTCATGGAGCGAATGGACTCTCCCGCTCCGTTCAAGATATTCATGAAGCCAACAACAGCTATTTTCAACCACGAATGAGCAAGCAGGCGGCTGTTTCGACTCTCTATAAGAGAATTGGTGATTATTTGAGTACTTGAGAGGGTTTGAAAAGCTTGCAAGAAACACTTGAGCCCTAAGTATCGTACATATCTACGAGACATAGCGACTCCAGCTTGGATGGGTTCGTTGAGCTTTGCTCTATCACTATAGCCTCGCGCCTTCCTGCATCCACACGTCGACCGTATGCGTCTGGATGTGAATACTGGATCAATTCATGTACCTCTACATGAGCTCAGTAGGATGAGTACGTCCAAGCCAAGCCCACAGTCCTATTTTCTTCCATTTTTACCATCGCGAAACGAACTTGACTTGGAGGACGAGATGCATCCTGACTTATGTGCCCACACTATCCAAGATGATTTCTCTTTGCATACTCTTTCGAGCCATGGCGTAATCAGGACGAGCACTTGGGTTAGAGATCGCGCTAATTCTATTTTTTCATCATATCTGTGATGGTCTAAGACTCATCCTGCTCATCTAGCACCCTTTCTGTTTTTCTTAGAGCCAAACGTGTGGTTTTAGGTGGTTTATGACCAATTCGAATGCTAGCGTCAGTATGATATACCAGACAGTAATTGTTCTCGAATATTCTAGAATGCCTGCTGTCGAGTATGATTCAAGCATAGTCAACGTTACTTTTATACAACGCTGAGCTCTTCCCACTGTGAGCCCCAAATACGTCAGACGAGACAGTCGGTCCGTCTGTTGTCGATTGCACGATTCTGTATATTTTACATACATATTTCAAATATAATAAATCATGTGGCAGCTAGTGGCGCCGTTACAACCATTTGACCGCTTCATTTATTTTCAACCTATAAACGGTCCTATTCGAAACGAATTTGATTTTCCGGAGTCGTTGTCACAGAACGAAATGGGCGGGGTTCTCCAGGAAGTAAGTGGAACGTTAGGAGCTTGATTTATCCTTCCATAAAGATGTCATCTCTCCCATCATTCTGCCACAGCAAAATCAGCTTATCCATATTCGTTTTCGAATTGGCATCATGGGCAACAAGCTCTCCGCTATCACCATTCTTCCGCTTATTTGTGCAGCCACCAACACCAAGCATAATGAGTTCGAACCACAACATTCAGTTCATTCAAGTCAAGGACAATCATCTCATGCTTCTCAACCTGATTCACCACGCTTAAAAAGAAGTGATGTGCATGAGGCTCCCACGACGGAGGTGGAAGATTTTTTCACAATGATTCAAGAACTGCCATCAAAAGAATTTATGAAGGAAGTTTTTAATCATATAACTACTTTGAGCAAAAATCCAATGATCAAAGTGGCTGCATTTATCGATTTGGACCATACCGTCACTACCGCTGCTTTTGAAATGACTGCTATGGCCTACCAGCTTATGCGTTTTACGTACAAATTTAAAACCGAGGATATTGGAACAGTGTTTGGATTCGAATCCGCTGAGAAGGCATGTCATCCGAGCAAAAACCTTCAAGAAATCGTAGATCATATCAAACTGCATGCCAAAAGCAAAGATGGATTTTTCTCGCCCGATGGTATTGAGTGGCACATCGCCCGATGGAGCAAATTAGCTTATAATGAATTGAAAGCGAAGAACGAATGCATATATCTTTCCACAACTATAGCCGCCAGGCTACGATATGGAATGTCTGAAGCCGAAATCAAGGCACTTGCAGATGCTACACGCGATTTTAATACAGAAATGCCTGGTGATAGCAAATTTTGCTATGAAACTCCACTTGACTTCCAAGTACATGGTAAAGAGGTTTGCCTGCGGTTTCGAGCGAACGCTTATCCAGAAATGATATCTCTGATCAAAGCGCTGAAGGCGTCTGGGGTTACGCCATTCATTATAAGCGCTTCTCAAGAAGAGTATGTGAAATATGCTGTTAAGAATCTTGGTATTGATGTGGAAGAAAATCACGTTTACGGTACTAAAACGGATTCAATAGATCAGATGCTTAAAGGTGAAGGCAGAGGTAACGATGGTGGTGGCAAACAGACTACAATACAGAAGATAATGAAAATTGTGGATGAAAAAGGCCGTCGATTCTTTGGTGCAATCGCCATTGGGGATACAAATGGTGATCTTCCGATGATGAAAGAGGTCTGGAGCCATGGCGGGTATGCCTTGGTAATTATGAACTGGGATCATGTGTGGCGCGGTATGTACCAATGGGTGTACCCTGGTGGTACAGCACAGGACAATTTGAAGGCACGCCATAAAACATTTGTGCAACCCGTCAGTGAGAGGCTCACCAAATGGGTGATAAAAGAAGTCGTATGCGAAGAGGAACGGGAAAAAAAGTAGCATAGTGATCCCATCTCAACCATCCTATCCTGCTCATTCATATACAATGCCTTACTCTACGTTGCCTGTTTTCTACATTTTCTTTGCGCTGACTCAGCGGTCCTACGGCGTTTGCCTATCACGGAGAATAGCATCTCGCGTACACACTTGTTGCTTCCGGACTTTTTCAGTAGAAGCGCTGATACTCTTCCAACCCCAAAGCTATCTATCAGCAGCTTCACCGATGCTGCCGCCAACACGAAAAGCATTGAGAGTTTGAGATATGAAACTCTTGCTTTCCATGTTATATACGATCAGAATGTACGACCCTCAACTCGAGCTGTTGTTCTCCAGAGTCATGTGCTCAATTCACCATCCGTGTGCATTTCCAACATTTTTGTATCCTGGAATCTGTCCATTTATCTTTGTCGCTGTTTCGCAAGTGCGCTCGGCCCATACGCTGAAAAGTTAGGCCGAAGCGTTTGATTTGAAATTGATGGAGTGATTCTCCATCACAGCAAGTTGACTAACCAGAACGTCATTTGTATTTCACTCTGTAGTCTCCCTACTTGCCAGGTATTTGCGATGGATGTTGTGATAGAGTTCTAAAGATATTGAGGTACTGATCAGAGATGAAGAATTCAAAGCTCATGCGACTTCTGAAGCGACACGTGTCCTTAAAATGTCTATTATACTTTTTAACGCATCGATATGTCGTTCTCGCATCGATTGTGCCAATATTGCACTCCTTTATTTATATTTCTTGTATTTCTTTGCTTTCAAACCTTGAAAACGGATCCTCTGCTGATACAATGCTTCTGTGATCAAGCACATGTGGAGCATTCAAAGGCTGCAGAATCTAACGATAAGAGGTCAGAGATATTTGCTGCAAACTGCATGGACGATGTATTCGCAACCACGGGCATACGATGGTACATTAATGGATCCTTTGACCCAAGGAAAACATACTGGTCCAGTGCACCGACAAATTACTCAAATGGAAGAGTAGCACAGCGTCTCATTATGATGGGGTATCGATGCACATCCATCCAGCTCTACGATAGCCAAGAAACCCTGTATAACTAATATCAATCGGGAGCCCTCTTTTACCTCTTTTACCTCTTTTACCTCTTTTACCTCATCGAATTTTGTGGCTACTACCAAGTCAAATTGAGTTTGAATTGATGTATTCTGGACGATATACTGGACTGCGAGTCATCCACGCTCGATATGCACAAACATCGTCGATACAAAACGCTCTGTTGGACCGTTTGCGACAAGAATTGGTCGATATCGAAGCTGCTGGGACATTCAAGCAAGAGCGGGTGATACATTCATCACAGGAATCGGAGATTATCGTGAAGAATCAGCGAGTACTCAATTTTTGTGCCAATAATTATCTTGGACTTAGCAATCATCCCTCGGTCGTCAAAGCAGCCAAAGAGTCGCTTTTAGCCCGAGGCTTTGGACTTAGTTCAGTTCGTTTTATATGCGGTACGCAGGTGCGAATACCTCGATTGAGGGTCTCCAAGAAACACTTTTGATACGATGACAAGTGTAGGATATCCATAAGCAATTGGAGCAAGCGATATCTCAGTTCCATCAGACTGAAGACACGATATTGTACCCGTCTTGTTTTGATGCAAATGCTGGGTTTTTCGAAGCGATTCTGGGCAAGCAGGATGCGATTCTAACCGATGAGCTCAATCATGCCTCAATAATCGATGGGATTCGCTTATGCAAAGCGGAACGACATCGCTACAAGCATATGGATATGGAAGATCTTGAGGTTAAATTGAAACAAACGCAGCACTGCAGGACGCGAATGATAGCCACCGATGGTGTTTTCAGTATGGATGGAGATGTTGCGCCATTGAAGCAAATTTGTGATTTGGCGGACAGGTAGGGTTATTACATACTACGCGACCTCGAACACTCCTCTACATCTCCTCAGGTACCATGCTCACGTTTTTATCGATGAGTGTCACGCCACTGGGTTTTTTGGAGATACTGGTCGTGGGAGTGATGAGTATTGTGGCGTTCGTGGTCGTATTGAGGTTTGGAGTAAGACGATGCGTACTTAACTGATCTTATGAAACCTTTTGCCAGGTCATTAATTCAACTCTTGGAAAAGCTTTGGGTGGTGCGACTGGAGGGTATACCACTGGTCCTAAGGAAATCGTTGAAATTTTGCGTCAACGATCACGACCCTATTTGTTCTCGAATTCCCTCAGCCCACCTGTTGTTGGCGCCTCGCTTCATGTGTTTCAAATGCTTAAAAAAACCTCAGAGTTTGTCGATACAATTCGACGAAACACGCATCGGTTTCGTGATCAGATGATCAAAGCCGGGTTTACATTGAAAGGGTCTAGGTATTGAGTCGACAACGTGTGAAGCACTTTTTCTGAGTATCTAACCTGTTACAATAGGGATCATCCAATTGTCGCTGTTATGGTGGGTGACGCTCGTCTTGCCTCACAGTTAGCGGATGATATGCTAAAGAGAGGGATATATGTTGTCGGTTTCAGCTACCCCGTAATTTGCGTGTCTTTGTTTAGGAGTGATTGTAACGTGTGTTTTTAGGTGGTACCGAAAGGACAAGCTCGAATTCGAGTTCAATTATCTGCTGCACATACATTGGAGAATATTGATAAAGCAGTGGATGCGTTTGTTGATTGTGGAAAGATACACAATGTTATTGGAATACCGTAGGGTGGAGCTATGATGTATAACGCAAGCATAAGCAATATCAACGTTTTTAAAGGATCCTCTATATCTTGTAATTTTCGTATGCGAAAGTTTGCGTGTGACAGACTCAAGTGGAAACGTCTGACAGTGTGAGTATACAATTAGCGAAACGATCCAATCATATTTCTTTGATTACTTCGTTTCTATGGATATTGACGTTCTCATCCGATGATGTCGCCGTAACGCACTTAACCCATTACTATTTCTAAATGTATTTGCGTATTTCTGAATTGTCTGTCGATGTGCTTTTATTAAGAAGGGCTGCATCCTGCGAGTAATTCGTTGTTTGTGGTTGTTTCTGTCGGTAACACAAGTTATAATCGTTTCATCCTCGATTGTTTCTTCTTCCTCAATTACGACACACTGTCCAATGATACAATTATTTCCAATAGTAGAGCCACGTTTCACGACTGCTTTCGACTCAAAGAGGTTCCCGTTGCCAATTCGAGTGGATTCGATAATACAACCGCACTCAAACAGATTTTCGACTCCGATTGTAATCGCGTGCGTCTGAGTCTTACCTGAATCTGATCCGATCCTCACGTTATCTTCAACAATAGTGTGCTTTCCAAGCGTTACGTAACCACTGATTGTACACCCTGGATGGATGATGCACCCGTCTTCTATTTGCACAATTCCATGGATTTTCGCCTCCGCGCAAACCAAAGCGGAATCAGCAATTGTGACACATTCAGCCTGCATCGTTACGATTGTTTAACTGTGATAATTAATAAATGAATTGTTTGTTGAATCGTTCTCATGCGCACCCGAATAATTGATGGTAAAGCGATTGCGCATGCAATTCGTAGCGAGATAGCTAAAGAAGTAAAACACTTATCGCTGATACACGGAAGGGTACGTTTTTATCGCAACGTAACCAGATCTTGAACATCGCTCATTCAGTCAAATATGTAGCCACCAGCACTAGGATTGGTTATGGCTGGCAACCGTAACGACTCGGCGTTATATGTCAAGCACAAACAGAGTGCGTGCAAAAACGCATCAATACATTCGATCAATCACTTTTTTCAACAGGATGTAACTCAGGTAAGGAACGTTTTGAGTTGAGACAATGCATACAAAAGTTATATGATCTCTCGTAGAAGAAATTGCTAGACACCGTGGAACATCTTAATAATGATCCATTCATTGATGGTATACTCGTTCAGGTACGTCTAGCATTCACATTGGCTCATTCTCTGACGGATAATTGTAGCTTCCCCTTCCTGCACAAATAAATACTCAGGCGATTCTGGATCGAATCCATCCAACCAAAGACGTAGATGGTTTACACCCATACAACTTTGGTGAGTGTGGAATGCGCGACCGGTCTCCAGATCTGATCCCGTGCACCGCCAAAGGAATTATGGCGTTGCTCTACTACGAAACCGTCAAACTTGAGGGCAAAACCGCGGTTATAATCGGGAGGAGTAACTTGGTAGGGAATCCAATCAGTATGCTCCTCAGAAAACACGATGCAACCATAATCCAGTGTCACTCAAAAAGTATAAATCTTCCTCATTACGTAAACCAAGCCGATATCCTCATCGCTGCTTGTGGATCTCCTCATCTGGTCCGTGGATCTTGGCTCAAAAAAGGAGCTGTAGTTATCGACGTTGGTATTAATTTTTTGAGTGAGACGCATCATCCCTCAAGTCTGACCGGGGACGTGTGTTTTGAGGAAGCTTTAGGTATCGCCAGTCTCCTTACTCCCGTACCCGGTGGTGTTGGTCCAATGACCATTGCAATGCTTCTCAAAAACGTAATCACCGCTTATAAAAGCACACACAGGCGCTCTAATATGAGTGGACCACGCTAATGTTGTCTCTGTTTGGCTCGAAGTAACACAAAATCGCTTATAAAGCGTTCCAAACGCTGAAATAAGGGAATATACGGACTGCATAAAACATACACACTCATCGCTCCGATAGCTTCCTTGAATTGCTCAAAATTGAGGCAAAGAGTGCTTTCCTCTCTAAATTTCGTACTGGTATTTTCCTCCGTCTCTTTGTGTTGAGCGTTGATAAAAATTTGCTTGAGTACTTGCTCGGACACGTATGCAGCCACAACCCTGCAATCTCGAGCAAAGATCGAAAACTCATCAAAACCCATTGAGGATTTGTCCTCACGAAGATGATGCATTACCACATAGTACCGGAAAACACGTTGCAGAGCGACTTTGTGTTTTTGGAAAACAGCGAGAAGGTTTGGTGAACATATTTCAGCTCGAAATTTGACGGATTGGGACCGCAAGGCGTTTGGGAGTACCAGTTTTTCAATCAAATTGCAAAGTCGCAGTCCCAATGTCAGAGTCTGAGGATATTTCAAACCTGCGAGTCGAATGAGTACTTCCACAAATTCATCCTCTCGAAGCTCCCTGTACATAGTATACAGTGCTGAAAAGGCTGAGGGAGAGCGACTTTGTATCGACATACCTTTGAGCTCCTGTTTGATTACCTTTTACAATAGAACCACTCGATCCGTGCAAAAGCACTGCTCGGTAGATAGAGTCAGTCATCGATATCGGGAGGTTGGCGTCATGTATCTTGCAGTCCTTGAGGGATAAATGGTTGATATCACTTTAAATTGAGGAAATATACTACCTGTAGGAATTTGTTGTACTCTTGCAAGCTGAGTGTCGTTATACTTCCATTTGGCTCGGTACTTGCACTAGGACAGCAGGACCGTCAGTATGCATCTCTCTCAGTCCATCTCATCGTACGAACCTGTAATGTTGAAAGATATCTGCCAAGTCTCGGGCGTGCAGTTTCAATGTGTTTTGAAGCTCTGCTATCTGATTGGTGACGTCTTTATCAGTGACAGTTACGCTTTCGAGTGTTTTTCCTCTCCTGCCGTTCACAGTGGTACTCTGAGTCTTTACTCGTATCCCGTCCTTACTCCCACACATCATCTCGCGTATCAGCAAAGTGTCAATTTTTGTAAAGGAGGAAAGCTGCTGCTGCCATTTGAGATCGACGATGGCAATCGAGTCCATTTGGTGGATTGCTCGCGCATGCAAACAAGACCACGTGAGCCCTTGCATACGATGGGCGAGGATACACAAGGTGCTGGCTGCTTCATTGGAGGCCACTGCCAAAGCGCAAAGCTCGATATGAAGCTGCTTACTTTGGGCTTCGTAATTCCGTATTTCTTGGAGCAAATTGAAAACCGTCAACGAATCTGATTCCAAATTCGCTTTCTTCACACTCAACATCAATCTTCTTACCCGCTGCCAGGAGCCAACGATATCCAGCAACGTCGAGCGTTGTTTTTCCAGATCGAGGTATCGCGAGGAGGACCTATTCATATCGTTGTTACCAGCAGCAAGCATGCAAAAGGAGAGCACCAACATGGTAACGCCAAACAGGATTCCTATGAAGGCAATGTTCTCCGTTAAATTTGCACCATGGATACTGTCACTTGTCACGATCGGAGGCAAAGGAGGCTGTATGCTGCATTGGAATTGCGTAATGAGCTTGAGTCGTTCCTCGGTATCGATTTCCTGCACCATCTACAAGCTCTTAGATTCACAGAGACTGGAGCTTTCGAGTCTACCTTTGCATCGAACCAAGTCGGGAAGAGCTGATGCAAGAGCAGAGAGTATCGACGTCCGTCACAGAGATCTGAAGTGAAGTTCTGAATCAGTGAATCACTGGCTTTCTCAGTATATGGAGATGCAGTCAGATGCATCTGAAACCAGTCCAAAAGTATCTCATCAACAGGCAAATGAGCCAATTGGCGAATGGAAACGTGCTTGTCGGCTTGGATGCTTTTCTGTCGACTTGATTCGTGCGATTGCTTCTCCGTCCGGCTCGTATGCACCTACAAGGAAGCTCGCTTACAGCATTGTCTCGAGTGTGGAGAGGTGACGTACAGCTTCTGCAAGGTCTTGCAATGCACTTCCGTCGTATTGTGCCTCTAATGATTCGATCGTGTCCTTGGTCATTTGAATCGCACAAGACTCCACCGTCCTCGCCATTGCAAATAGCATTTCCATCAACATGCGATTGATCCGACTCAAGCTCTCATCGTCGGTCACCTCCACCAGATTCTTTTCTGGGATGCTATCAAATGATTCTTCATGCTCTACTTGCTCGAACCCCAAGGCTCTTTGTCGAAATGGTTGCAAGAAGTCGAGATTGTATTCGATCCGAGGCACATGAGACATCGATTCGGTCTGCTCGATCTGTCGTTTGAGCTGAACATTCGTTTCCTTCAAGCTGTCAATCATTTTGGTCATGGTAGCGATGGTAGCTTTTTGTTCGGAAATTTGAGCTTCTTTCCGACTTAGCATTGCATTATGTTTTAAAGTGGAGGCCTCGCGCTCCAAAATGAATTGCTATTTGATCCACCAGCTTGTCAGCATGGCCAACTATCCGTCCTATAGAAATGTGCACCTGATGCGTTTGCTTCATCGTCTCGATCCGCCATGCGAGGAAAAGCTCACGAACGCTTCTTCCCTGAAATGCCCGAATCAATCGATCCTTCAACTAGAAACAAGTTTCAGGTCCAGGTACATGGCCAATGCAATGGAAAGGGCTTACAGAATTGCATTCTTTCTCCTTCTTGATCGTTTGCATCCAACTTCGAAACACGACCCGTAATTCCGATTGGGTCTGTCGGCTCTCTTTGGAAGCAAAAACTCGCTGGACAAGAAACGGGAGCTTTTGCTTTGTCAAGATCTGTTGTTCACGACGCTCAATGTCTCGGAGTAATTGATGGGAATGACGACATAGTCGACGATACTCTACAAAGTAAGGAACACGGTGGTGGAACATGTCGTGCTTGTGTGTCGATGGGATGAAAACAGCTTCCGCGAGTTCTGAACGCAATTGATTCAAAAATGTGAGTGACATACTCGGCCTCTCCTCCGCAGTCTTTTGCACCCATTTCTCCCACAATTGAAAGCAGATCGTGATGAAAAAGCGATTTGGATGAGTGAGACGTTCAGTCATTTGTCTGGCTTCTTTGAGCTTGACTTCACAATACAGAGGAGTCGATGCAAAGTCGTTCTCGATTGCATGGAGAGACCACTCTTGCAAAAGTGAGCGTGTCAACTCACCCTTCTCATCCGTAGTATCCAGACAAGCGTGTAATGGAAGGAGTTCATGACGACTCGAATCGGTCGATTCAATGGGAAGACTTGACTTGGTTCGTGCTGGATTCTTCTTTGACAGACCCAAGGATTCCAAGTACGTCACAGAGACACTTTGTGGCTCCACAATGACAGACGGAGATGCATTTCGATCCAAAGCGTTGACAAGATGAAGTTGTGGAATCCGGGCATTTGGAAAGTGGGGCTCCATCCCGTGCTAAATATAGTTTTCCAAAGACAGTCTCAAATGTTCATAATAATCGACATACATTGAAAACGACACATTCGACTTGCAGTCAACTATTCACACATCACATACTCCTACTATCGCTCTTCGATTTCTCATGCCCGGAAGCAATAAACATTCCAGACTCTCGTCTCACAGCACTATAGCATGAGGCTGATTGTACATCTCCCAATTGATCGTTCAGAGCTTCCTCTCGGATATCGATTGCATTCAGCTTGATATTTCTCATTTCATCACGTCCTCCGCGTCGTAAGCTCTCGAAAAGCTGCTGTCTCCATCCGGTCAGTTCCAGTAACCCTTCATTGGTCTCCGACACCGTACTATGCGATCCCGATAGCGGCTCATTCGTCCTACTCAATCGACGATTCAACAGATTCCAACGCATTTGCAGCCAAAATATAAGTGCGATTATCAAACAGCCTCCTCCCACAATACACCATATAAACTGTCTGGTTTTCGATGGAGAACAACACAACGATGTATTGGAATCCAATAACCCACATATCTCCTGGCAGACACATCCATTCATTCCCCGACAGATTGGATTCAGCACTGTGCTTTTGCACAGATTGCAGGAAGGTTGGCCAAGCGTGCAATAGCTCACATTCAGTCCGTGTTGCATTGCTGGGGCGTCCGATCGCTTCTTTATTGGCTCATGAATTCTGCATGTCAAAAGAGTCAGATCGAAGACGCAGCCCTAGAGAATTATATGATATCATATTATAATTATAACTGAAAGGACGATGCGAATCCGTACATTCTTTTGCACACATTGTTGACAGATATTTTGGAACTTGCCTTCACTCACCCAATTGTTTTCAATGGTACATGGATCATATCCGGAGCTTTTGTACAGCCATACTATAAGTAGTGATAGATAGCCCGGTACCTGGGACAGTATCATAATCAAAAGATTTGAAGCGATTCCGTCGATTGCGATTGAACATCCGTTCGGATCGTTCCGATTGGCTGCTTTGCATGGGACACTGACTCAATGGAAGCCTACCCCTCTAGTCCGAACGGATCGATGTTGAAATTTGTATGGTGGTGTTATTACTTGCTGAATGCAACAGAAAGACGTTGATAGAACACTTCGAAAAGAGAAGTAATACAACAAAGGCTGTTTATATATACCGCTTCGCATAAAGGATGAATAAGTGCGTTATTCTGTCCGAGATTGATAGAGTGCTGTGGACTGAGATGGGACTGGGTTTATATCGAATTATTTTCTCACGTTATAATCTTTCGTTTCGGTCCGTAATTTCTTCTCTTGAAATTTATTATAGCGACGTTATAGATAGAACTCTTATTCTCCTATCAAATTTGTAATCTTTTTCTTGAATCAAAATGTGCCTTCTGGCACCTGTCTCTGGCTCATTTCTACCAAATGTCAACAATAGACACACTTCACGTGAGAGAAGCTCCAATCACAACATCCAATGTCCGTCACTTGCGGTCATCCGGATCGTCTCTGCACAATATCACTACAGGACAGCATCTCACCAACCATGAGATCAAACCGTTTGCATACTTCTCGCAGGATAGTAGTGTTAATGAAGCATTTGGGCTTCGTAAATGGCCTCAATTATTAAGTTACTTAGAAAAAGGAGACATGACACTGCGTAAAAACACTTTGCGATGTCTGACTCGAATATTAAAAAATCCCCAAGATGCATCGATGTGTCTTCGTCACGGCTTACTTGCTTTCATTGAGAGAGGAATCATCTCTTCAGAGGATAAGGAGTTCCAAAAGCTTGCGGCACACGTTTTCAGTGTAGTTGTAGAGTGTAGCAATGGACGGCTTGAGGTGTCCAAAGCGCATCGAAACAATTTAGACGAACTGGACGACGGTACTACCGCAACTTTGTTGGATCGAATTCGTCCTGTGTTTGCTACGTTGGGAATTTCATCAGACGAAACCTCGCGAGCGACTTGTCTTTTTCTGTATGACGCTTTTATCAGCTTGAGTCAAACGTGCGTGGGTGCACAAATTATCACTTTGCACGGGTTTGTGTCCATTATTCTTGATCACATTCGTTGGAGTCCGAAATCGGTTTCCAACAAATCAGATATTCGTATTCAGGCTTTCCATCTGTTGCGAAATGTGGTGAACGATGGTCTGGAGGCAACGGGGGCATTGATTTTAGACCTGGAAGCATTGCAATTATGCAGTAAATATCTGCGTCATGTGAATTATCACGTTCAAGTTGGTGCTTGTGATGCGATTGCTGCAATCAGCTATATAGATCGAGCCAAGCAAGTGGCGTTGGAATTTGGAGTCGTCAAAGAGCTTTCACAATTGCTCACATATGCGAATCGAAAGGTTCAAGGAGCGTGTGCTGGTGCTTTGATGAGTTTAGCGATCAACGATGAAGCAAAAAGTGTCATGATTTCGAATAATGCGCTATTAGTGATGCCTCAACTGCTGAAATGTCCCGAGGATTCCGTCAAGTTGAATGTACTCAAACTCATCGCAGTAGTTGCAGCTCACCCAGAAGCTCGAAAGCAGCTCAACACGTCTCTTATTATAGACTCGTTGACGTCATTGATACAGCTACAGGATCCTTTGTTATCTAAACCAGCAAAGATTGCTCTCGCAGTTGTTGAATGGCGCATTTGAATAATAAAATATATATTGATAGTACCATTTAGCAAACTCATTCTTCTGAATCGGACAATGCTTCTTCCATGGCTCTCCTTTTCGCCAATTGATTGTTTTCGTTCTTTAACGCAACGACTAATGCTTCCAAATACGCGATTCGAGCATTTTCAGACGCTTTGGCATCGACATGAGGACTCTGATTTTTCGGTGTAGAAGTTTCACAGTAAAAGAAGATAGTAGCAATTTGTTTACGAGCGGATTTGGGCTCCATATTTTGTGCAATCGCGTCGATCTGTTCCTTCTGCATGCATCGATCCCCTCTCAGAGTTTCTATCGCTTCTGCTTGATTGTCCACATTTCTTCCCCGTTCTGATTCTAAGGCTGAAATTCGAGCCATTAATTGAGACTGTGTAGCTTCCAAACTTGCAATCTTAATTCTCCACTCTTTCTGTTGCTCTTCCAAATCCTCAATTCGCCGCACAAGAGTTTCCTTCTCATCATGTAGCTTTGTATGCTCCGCCTTCAAAAGCGATATTTCACGCCGATTACTTTGATCCTCCAAACTCGCGCTACTTGAACGTATATGTATCGCCTTGCTTTTGCTGACACACGATTGCGTGTTGACATATCCTCCCCCTACGCGACGAACAAAATGCGGATGGACTGGATGGTGAGCACAATTGTTTTTCCGTGTGCTTCGTGTTCGAGTTTCCATTTCGTTTTGGATTATTGGATTGTCTCAGTGTCAATTTGTTAATGAAGGCGGAAATCGACAAAGCATTGGCTTTGGACAGGTACCATGATTGGTTGGTTGTACAAAATGGAATACTTGTCAAAATGTTCCACAAGTGCTTGTGTATGGAGATTTCCATACAAATAATTTGGACAAATAGAATGCCAGCTAATTGGGTCTGGCTACTACATCTCGAATGTCTCATGAATCTGATACTTATTGAGTCGCTTCTGTTTACCCAAACCCAACGTCGAATGATAGGTTCATTTTGATTTCCATAAACGATTAGTGTGACGAGAAATGCGACGTGTTATGCTCTTTTTAAGAGCAGGTACGATGAACCTGGCGGTTTATTGCAATATAACGTAGAAAAAGGTAAACTACGTGTTTGTTGTGCCAGAAAAAGGGAGTCAGAATGGTTAGACGCGTTAATATCTGTAAAATATACATTTACTTCAAAATCGCCTAGTGTACAGCTCTAGTCGTATTATCATTTGTCTGATAACACGTTAACTGACTCGAAATCCCTCTTGCGATTAAACGTACCATTGTATACACCCGGGTGTGATACGGTCGATTCGAGTTATATAAATCATGGAAGGGCCCGTGTTTTAATATTTATGGAGAAAAAGCTCCAAAAAGGATGTTATTATTAATTTTCGCATGTGTGTGCATGAAATTTATCAGCCAATCAATTCCCGTAAGCTAGCGATGTAACGGCTGTAGCATACTCTACTTTCCAATCAGAACGCAGTATTTCTATGCTACAATATAATATTAAGTGCACTGAGAACCCGATGCAAGAAATTCTTCTACAGCCAAACCAAACCGATCAAATTCCTTCCTCATCGCTCGCCAATGTGACCATTTCGTTCTGGTGTCATGAATGTGATGACCGTGTAGCCACACTTCTGTCCAATGAGACTTCGGAAGTTTGCTGTCGGAGTTGTGGAAGCAATTTTGTGGAAGAAATCGATGCTGTTGTTACTTATCACTTTTTATCGTGTAACACAACACAATTTGATACATTGTATCTATAGGAGGATCTGCCACAAGGACTTATCGACCGAAGGGATGATAGCAATCAAACGGTAGACTCCAGCTCGGTACCAGTGCCAAGGTCGAATAAGGAATTACTAACGATTACATGCAGGAAGACATGAATGTATCGAATCGACTTGGTTTGCCTTATTCCTCTACCAATCCTGTTGATCGTCAGTCTGCTTCTTCTCAAACAACAGGGTAGGAATCAAGTTTTATGGAGGCGACGCTGAACTCAATCTCTGTGCAGTGATACTCCAAATGCACCAATGCAAGACACTGGTAGAGGACGGAATACAATCACAGCCGAGTAGGATGCTTGGATAATTGATGGTTTCTCACAGAATAAAGCTGATAGAGTGTTTTAGAATGCTTGCTCAACGTTTACTGGGTGGCAATCGATCCGGAAGGATTCTCAATGCAAATGGCAATCCTATTGAGGTATTTGTCAGCGATGGGAATATTGAAGATGTCACTGCATTATGGAACCCGCTAAGCCAATTACTCAATCTACCTATACGAGGTATGCATGGAAACCCTGGTGATTATGTTGTCGGCAATTTGTCAACTGTTATCAATCAGCTGATGCAAAACGATTCCAACAGAGTACGTAGTATCACAAATTGCATCAGCATTGGTACTAATGCTCTTGACGTAGCATGGTACCCCACCAGCAGCCAAAGAAGCGATAGAAAAGCTCCCAGTTTTATCGATCACACAGGTTTCAAGTTTCAAGGTGTGTTCACTTTTATTCGATCGCTCATCGATGGTATATAGGAGGACATCAACACAAATTCCGAGTGTGCCGTCTGCAAAGATGATTTCAACCTTGCAGAGGAAGCTCGACGAATGCCTTGCACGCATACTTTCCATCCTGATTGTATCCTTCCATGGCTCAAACAAGTACGTGACCGTAATCTCCACAAATTCTCCAACTCAATTTTGATGTTCTGATGGCAGCACAATTCGTGTCCCGTATGCCGTTATGAACTGCCTACAGATGATGCAGATTATGAACGACAGCGGACACCCTCAAACCAGACAAATTACACACATTCGTAGCCAGATCGATATATTAGAATTCCAGTATACAGATAGTCGACACAATGAAGATATCTGAGAGAAAAAGTCCATTGCAACGACAATAACCTCTTAGCAATTAAAACTATACACATTCTATTTTGCTCTATGTTCATGAGGTCAAATGAAATCACACTCGTCACTTTTCTTCTTGTTCTTCTTCTTCCCTTTCTTTTTCTTCTTCTTCTTTGACAATCCATTGGTCTCTGTATCGGGCCATGCAACGTCGTCAATAAAGCCCAACGATTTCGCAAAGTCTGAGCCGTGATCGATTCCCTGGACCTCATCCACCATGTTTAAACAGAAAGACGGGTCTTGTGGTGCCTGGGGAACATTAAATCCAAGTCCACTGGTGCAAGCTAAATTGGTTCGTGTGCGTAATTCGGCTTGGAACTGCCGCCATTGTGTGTGAGATTGTAGAAAACTTCGCAGAAATGCATCGGGTGCTTGAGACGCAGCTTGCAACCGGATAACATTACAGCACTGGAGAATAAAACCTCTGTTGCTTGTTGTTTGACTGCTTTCACTCTGATAATGATCGAGCAAATTGGCCACAAATTTGAGTTTTTTCATGAGAATTTCGAGCGTTTTCTGATCGTCCGAGCGCAACGCAATGAAAATCAACTGAGAAAAAGCTGCATGATAGAGATTGTTGTGTCTGTACTCGAAAAACCAATTCATCAGCATGCGCCAGATCTTGACATCAAATCGCTCGGCCAGTATGCTTGGATTATGAGCAACAATTTGTACCAGCGTTTTGACCATTAATAGGCGAATCTCAGTGAATGGGAATCGAACAACATACGAAGTGTGACGTACAGCTGTAGCACCAGAATCACTGTTTGCCCCATTCTGCTGACTTTCTTGATGAGTATCCAGCAAATAAGCCAACAATGCCTCGAGATGTTTCTCCAGACGAGAAAATATCTCATTACGGAAGGAAGCGAGTTCATTTGGAACAAGATTGACGACTGTGGTTCCAAAAGACTGATATGGACTGATTGGTGGACCGGGTACTTTATCGGGTACAGATTTTTGAGCAATGTGCAGAACACATCGTGTGGCTGCAGTTCGTTGCGCTATGGAGTGAGCGCCTGAGCTATCGACAGCAACACTTATGAGACCACTTAACGGTTCTACACAGTGAGCCAGGGGTTGAAGAAGAACGCGTCCATGTTCATCCGCAGCAAGACGATTGCTTAGTTCTATAAACACATCTGCAGCCGCTAGGTTGTGTGTCTCACAATACTGGGTACTATATACTCGTTCCCCAATAACTCGGAGTATCTTCCATTTGGCTAGTTGCTGAAAGAAGTACCATTTATCCGTCGTTTGTTTCGAGTACGCGAGTGTATTTGATGCTTGATACGGCCGGCTTACAATCATAAGAAAAATATCGCCAATGGGTGGATGCTGTATATAGTTGAGCATTCCGCCCAAGTATCGTTCGACGTCTAACGCATTACTGCCAATGACGCGATAAAACATATTGATATCCAGACGCATCATGTAATCAATAACGCGACAACCTTGACGTATATGTCCCCTTGCATTTGTTTGAAATACACAAAAGATAGCGGCCACAATTTTTGCTAAATGCTTCCGAAGATACGAAAGATAGATTTCGTTGGGTTCCGTTTCTGTGAGAAAATGCATCGCGTAATACGCCTTCAAAAGCTCTTTGCTGATATGGTCCGATTCCAACGCTCGATCTTCCATTTGTTTGGTCGATGGGTACGCCATTTTCTCTAGAATTGGCGCAGTGTCACCTAACGAGCTCATGTGATATAATTCGACTTCTGTCAGTCGTACAATGAAGAAGCAAAGGACAGAAAGCGGCATAGTGTCGTTTTCCCGGTCATAATCTTCTAAATACGTCAGCAATGCGTCCGAGTTTCCAGAGATCAGATAATCCCCAATACAGCTAGAATGTTGCTGGAAAATCTCAGGCGTAATGGAATCGTTGGCTGTCTCCTCCTTTAGAGTGTTGCATGTATTAATATGCGCATCCGACTCGAGCCCTTCTACTGCTACTTTCCGCTGTGACGCAGTTTTAGATCGATTCGTCTTTTTCCCCATAAACTCTTGCGATAGCCAATGAACCGAAACGGACGACTTAAATGGCTAATCAGTGCGCGTATCGTACTTTTATGGCAAAGTACACAATCAAACAGAGTTTATATAGGAGATTCCCAAGTGTACCCAAAGTGCCAGATGGTGCAGACTGCTTGATTGTGTGCTAGTGACTCGCATATGGTCGCTGATAATGGTCTGTAGTGACAAGTGGAGTCGTAATGTGGTATAAAGTGCGTGTATGCTGATAATATGATCAGCTTTGGCTCGGGAAGATTACCAAATGGAGACAAGAAGAAGCGTTTTCTACAGTGATATTTGCTGACAAGACGTACATAGTATGCAAGAGGTAGTCACTTCTATGAAAAACATCATAATGGTTGACGCGATCGGATGGCTAATGAATCACTCGCAATGGGTGTCGCTCGTTTGCAACTAAACTTTGACTACGCAAGTTATATGGAACAGATATGCGATGAAAATCTTCGATTCGCTTGGGGCTCGACCCCGCTGAAGATCCTTGTGGCAGCCGTTAGTAGCTTTGCATCCGAGCGACAACACTTGATATCGAAGAAACTATTGTCATTACAAGGCATTTTAGCCTTTGGGAAACCCTGCATCTTGTAGGCAGTTTACGAGCAATGATTACGAACACCATACATTGCAATCTCATGGCATTCCCATAGCCTTATATCGTCATCCGAATGACATCACGAAACACAAAGGACGGAATTGATGTCAAATAAAAGCGGTTTGGGAAACCTGGGGATGTAGCGATACCGAAGATACATCAAGATTCTCTAAAGCGATATTGCAAGCACCCGATCACTTGGTGAGGTTTCTGAGTCCTGCGCGTACTCTCAGCATCGCATTGCGATCAAAGACTAGTATAACTCGTTCAACAACGTTTGGTCGGAGCAAAGCTCTTATATGAAAACAAACAAAACAAATGTGATGCGAAATATAGAACCAGCGCTATTGTTGAGACAGCGCGTAATCATCGATTTAGCATTACTTCAGCTTTTTGTCTTCTCGTTCATCAAACCTTCGTGCTTGGCCTATTGCGTTGCTTCCTTCATCGCCCAACTGCTTTCCGTGAGTTTTTGAAGAAGAACCCGGCTTTTGTGCGTGTTTGCCAACTTTATCCTATCCTTATTGATATTGTCTTTGTGCAAT
Organism: Albugo laibachii; assembly: GCA_902706625.1. Lineage (NCBI taxonomy): Eukaryota > Oomycota > Peronosporomycetes > Albuginales > Albuginaceae > Albugo > Albugo laibachii. Next base: position 65,025 of record CACSLJ010000098.1, read on the forward strand.
ATCACTGCGTATCCTTTGTCTCTCACGATGCGTTGCAGCACTTCAGTAATACCGCTTGGGGCCCCAACTCCAAGAACTACGACGCAGTTTCGTGTCTCCTTGATTTTCGACAGAGTAAGTACTTTGCCACGACCATCATTAACAAATCCTCTTCCCTTGAGCATGTCAGCTTCCGAAACGTGAGTTGAGCCGTTTATGTTCTCAAATTTATTTCCAATCTTAATGACGTCAAGCACTGGATGAAGGTATTGCACCTGTGAAGCACTTGTCAAGCACGGAGTTACATTGATGGTTCTCATAACTGCAATGAGTTCAAGTGTCTCTGGGTACGTATTGACTTTGTTTTGTAGACTAACTTGAACCTTGTCATGTTGAGGAAGAAAAATGTACTCGTACACATCTTCCTGGGCACTTGGTTGGGCTTTGATCATAAGTTGTGTCGTACACATGACATCCATTCCATGTAGCAGTCTTAAGGGTATAGTTCGCTTCAAGTATTGACATGCATTTATCTCTGGAATGCCTCCAGAAGCTACTTCCTACCAGACCGCAACAAGACTCTGAAATTGCTCCTTAGAGGGTGATTCGTTACGCGTGTCATACCTCTCTTCTAACTTCTTCACGATATCATCGACCATTACAAGTACGTCGGAGACTATAGACGATTTTGGGACACATGTCCGATGAGGATTAACATTTCTAGGCTTGGACAAATCCTCGAATCCAAAAAGTAATTTTATATCTTCCTTTTTAGAGCAAATTCCATTTCTCGTATTTGATGCGCCAAAATGGCGGTAGCGACCGGACCGTTTATTATCGTATGTTCCAGATCGAATAATGCACAGTTCTTCTTGCCATCGGGAGCCGCAGGGATCCTGAAAAAGGATTTGAAAAATGGGATTGTCCCAGTATTGGCAATCTCTCGAAAGAACTCGGTCTTAGTGAAGTCACAAACGAGTGGAAGGAAAGCGAAGAATAAGTGCTTGATAGCCATTAGTCCGAACCGATAATGAATATCGAAATTGCGACTGCCCAAGTAGAATTGAAGGAGGAGTGACATTCTCCCCGAATGTTCTAAGTTGCATAAAATTTTTAGAAGCAGACAGCATCCTTACCCATTTCGACTCCTGCTACAATCATGAGATAAGCGCATTCTTTATTACGCTTTTGTCTTGTCATTGTACAGAAATAGACCTGCGTCTCTATTCGATCTCGCGGTCTTGCTTTATTATATGTATTTGTATGTTCAGCCAATTTGCCCCATCCGATGTCGTCAGTGTACAGTAACGTGAAGAAGTCACGATGCAGTGTTCTTAGAATAGGTCGATGATGCGTTATACTTTGTATTCATTGTAAAGAATATTCGATATTCAATTCGGCGAATCAAGTAGCCTGCTAATGACGATGCAATGTTCGTCTCATCAGTGAGCATCACTTCCATAAAGTTGAATGAAAAATCGAATAGATCGGCACAACTCGAAGCGACTTGAAGGAGGCAAAATAGAGCCTCAGTGACCTCAAACAGCAACTACATCAAGCGTCAACAAAATGAATCTTGCTGCCTCTGAGACCGAAACTTGTGGGAACCATTTTCATAGTGTACAAGCCACCACCTTCAGCGAGAAACTTAACAAAGCGCTGAGAATGAAAGCAGGTCTCCAGACTCGAAGCATTCAGTTACGAGCAACGAATAAAAAGTTGCAGCGTCACAAAAAACGATGTATTTGTGTGAACAGTAAGCAGCCCATCAGGTCATGGGAAGTAGGAACGGCTAATTCTTTTTGAAGTATCAATGTATCATATTTGCTTACAATTACTTTATTATCTGAATGAACTTCTCTACTTCCTCCCCGCTGCCAATCAATTATATGGACACCATACTTTCGGTAATCTGATTTGAGGCTTACGCAGAAACAAGACTTTGTCACTCTCCTTTCAAAACACTACAATCACATTGCATTGCCTATCTGCTTGATGGAGACAAGTACTTACTCATGCAATGATTGCATCAAATACATATGCAGGAACGAGGGAGTCTAGAAACGTCCGTCGTATCTTGGCACAGCGAGCAAATTCGAGCATGAAAATGAGAACGTTCACGATTCCAGCGGGCAGTGCTTCCTCTCGGTGCTTGGCTCTTCTTTCTTTGTCGGCAAAAAAATCATTGATCATGGCCCGCGCATATTGCCCAAGGTAAGCCAAAAACTTTTCAGCAAAGGATGTATGAAATTGCTTGAAAATTGTCAGAATGCCCACTAAAAATGGCTCACCATCAATCGGATTTTTACCAACACGAGCCAGAGTTCCAAAGTCTCGATCGTATTGGAGTTTCGGCATATAAGCGATCACAAACAGCATGAACAAACCAGCAAGACCCTCGAGTGGCGCGTCGACTGTGATGTATAACCTCTGGAACGGATCGTTTGCACCAATATTTTCCAGGTATTTGTTCAATTCTGGAAGGATGGGATTTTTTCCAGATCCTGGATAGGGGTTGTTCTTCGGGTCACGACAATGGGCTCGAATGTCTTGCAAAAGAGACAAGTTGAGTGCGTCAAGTGTGTTGGACAGTAAATTGGCATCCATTCTACTCGAGTACAGAAGCTCGCTACTGATCTGACGTCGAATGAGCGCTGCTTGGCCGATTATAAGGACAGCCTTCAGCAACTTGCTCATAAGTTTCTCCACTTTTTTAGTTGCAGATCCGTATAAGCGTGTAGCGTTATCTGGTATTTTCCAGTCGGGAGTGAGTGCTGTAGCCAATTGATCAAGGAGTGGAAAATATGGTGTGACTGCAACGTTCCAGAATTTGACCAGATTATTGAGTGTATGAACAATACGAAACGAGAGCATACGATCCAAACCGGTCAGACCGAGCAGACCAACGCTACGGTGCAGGACTGAGGACGCTCTAATTCCACATACTTCTTTTCCATCCGCGGAAAACCATCCAATACATTGAGGCGAGTATGTTGTACGCTGAGGATCTGTCATTAAAAATAATGCATGCATCAAACGCCCCATGAAATTAATGCTCGAATCTCCTTCGGGAGGTTGAAAGCGAGGGATCGGAATGGCTCGGCTTTGATGTTGTGATGCACGATCGTACACTTTTTTCTTCAAGTAGCGATTACATTCTTGTTCGACATTGTAATTGATGATCCGTGAGAGCTCCTCATGCCACATTCGAAGCCCGTGAATTCCAATGTAGTCTTGTATATACTCAAAAGAGAGGCGATAAGAGTCAAGATTGGAAGCAAGATTTCCAAAAATTTCGTGAACTTCTTCTGGGGTATTCTTCACAAATATAAGAACCTCATGGAATGCAAGTGATACGCGATATACAAGTTCTTTACGTAATCCGTCTTCAAGCACCTGACGAGGATCGACCTCAATGATTCCTAATAATGTTTTCTTCATTGCTAATATCCCTTCCGTGTATTTCGAAACTTCATTTGTCGCACGAGCAAGGCGATAGCGTTCATTCAGCTGAGCATGATTTTTCAGCAGTGTATTTTCAAACTTTACCGGGATAGGCTTCATATGATCATTTTGCAACTTGATGATTCCTGCAAGAATCCTGAATACACTTTGTGGAATGACTTCCATCACGCGACGAACATAATCGACCAATTCACCAGAGTAGTACTCTGCCACGGAGATAACATCACCAGAATCACATTGGTATATTCTGGTCAACGGTACATCCAGGATAGAAGCTAGCTTCAAGAAAACTGCACGAAGCAATATAACAGAAGAAGGATCACTTTTCACGCGTTGATGCAGAATCTTCATAAAATCATTGATGATTTCCCATGCGTAAGATAGATCCGAGACATTCTCGATTATACCCATGACTTCGTCTCGTATACGAGCTGTGCGCACCATTTCCGTCAAAAACTGTCGAGATTCCTCCAAATATACTTTCACTTGCAGGTTCGTATCAATCTGGTCAAACTGCTCCACATGCCCTAAGGCTTCAATCAATCGCTTTATTCTTCGTCCTGCTTTGATATGGTCAATATAGTCCAAGCTGTTCACCTTCTCAGCAATATCCTTGAACCAATGCATCAGATCTTCATTGCGTTCCACACGTGTCAGAGGCTTTTCACCTGAGAAATAGTCACTTAGCTCCATCATTCGGTCTGACGTCTCATGCATACAATGTTGCCAGCGCTGTTCTTTGGTAGCTAACAATGCCACAAACATTTGCTTAAGTCGCCATTCGAGCTGAGAAACATTCAGCAATAATGTGATTAGTTTGTCGAGGTCTGTACCCTCGTCAAACAAGCGCCTTTGTTCTTTTGAGTTGTTCATCATTGATATTACAGGCTGTGTGCGACTATGCATCATCGTCCATCGAACAGTAACGTTAGCATGCCGTATGCAATTCAATAAAGGATCCAGGTTTTCGAGTACAAACTCTTCAGTGAGAACTCCTTCGGTCAAATAATGTGCTAATTCTCGAATGGATTTCTCCGTGTCCTGAGCTTTTGTTTTTACGATATGAGCAATGTTTGAAGGATCCAATGTGTTGGCAAGGGCAAGTCTTGCAGCAGGATAAGCTGCCCATTCAATGGACAAATCTGCCACAGTCCCCATATAAGTTGCAACAATGAAATTCTCGTTAAAATTTCTATCGACAATCTCTCGCATCGTAGCTTTCTCATGAATCAGTATATCGGGTGCAAAATATAAAATAACAAACAGCATTGATGACTGAGCTGACAATCTTGTGCTTCTGTGTGTACGATGTGGAAAAGAAGTCTCTTGCAGGTACACATCATCAGACTGTAGTTTTCCAATCACCATATTAACAACTTCTTGGGGTGGTGCGAAGCGTTTGAAATAACGTTCTGGATACTGAGGAGGTTTTGATTTTCCGGGCAGATAACCAGTCACGCGGCATAGCTTGCAAACCTGATCGATATTTTCTAATGCAGATTCCCCTTTATTCCGAAAATATGCAATCACTATTTTTTCTCTGGCTGGTCCTGGGATTTTCCGATCCAATAAAAGAAGCATAACACCATACAAGTACAGTGGTTCACACATGAGCTGTGCGCCATCGGACTCTAACAATATGTTTGATAAAGTGTACTGGATAAAGAAGCCTTTTTCCAAATTCTCCAAAAACTCTAAATAATCGCTTATGTACTACAGTAACAATACAGGTTAATACAGAGAACGCTGCATGAAACAAGTACAGCGAGCAAACCTTGTAAATTCCATCAAAAAGCTGATATAATCGATCGAGGATATCTTCATGATTGTTCATAAACTCATCATCAACATCCAGCAATTCTGTATTGCTATTTATGAGATTTTCGTATTCCTCAGGATTTTTCAGGTAGGAAAAATCAAACAAAATGTCCAAATATTTCTTTTGTTCGGGGTCTTCGACATGAGAGGATCCTAGGAATATTCTACGCATTATAAGGCAACATGAGTCGATGGATAAGAATACGAAAGAATAGAATAAATCACCCAGGAACATTGTTTGACAGTCTCATCAATTCTGCAATTATTGCATTGCCACGACTCACAAGCCGTAATAAAGTCTGCCCGCAGTCATTTTCCTCTGCAAGGAACTCCATTGCGTAATTACGTCAAAGCAAAACTTTGATGTACGCACGTTATCCGAGGTGAAATCTCCATGGTTTGACCTATGCGTTCATAGTGTGGTCACATACATCCTGGATATACTTCATTTCCATCAGCCTGATAACCCCTATAACCACATACATACCTTCTATAAACGCATAAAGTCGTGTCGCATATCCGTTTCTTTGAGGAGCCGTTCCCAAATTGAGTGGTGGAGAGCAAATAACCTCATTTTTGCTCGAGTTCCTTCTTTCCCTCATAACTCAAATTCCATTAAATTTGTGGCTACGAAGCAAGCACATAACTGATGGCGCCGTATTCACCAAACGATGGAATTAGCAAGCTTGCCATTGACGAGAGTAAGCATTTCACAGAAGCACTTCACCAAGCGTTCAAACTCGAATCGGATGAAGAGCGTAAAATCGCCGCTGAAAAGATATCAGAATTAGTCAATGGAGACACATCGATAAGCTTGGGCGTTGTTCACAATGAATTACGACAAGGACTGGTCGGAGCGGATCCAAATGCCCGAGTGATTGTGTGCATTGTGATGGAAGATTTACTCCAGAAATATGCTGAACGAATGGAAGCTTACCTTGCGCCATTACTGGTCGACCTGTTGGATCTGTTTGCGGATAAAAAGGTGTTTGTACGCAAAGCCGCTGAAGAAGCCGCACTTACCCTTATAAGTTCATGCAATAAAAACTACACGATTCGACTACTTCCTGCGCTATTCACTGGTTTGGAACGAAGTAAGAAATGGCAGACAAAGAAAGTAAGTTTAGATTTGATTGCTGAATTGGCAAGTATTTCGCCGTTCCAAATTGGACGCTGTCTACCCGATATCATTCCTATCGTTACTGAAGCTATGTGGGATACACGTAAAGATGTGAAGGATACTGCAAAGGAAACGATGGTCAAAGTGTGTAATGTGGTTGGAAACGGTGATATTGAGCCGTTTATTCCTGCTTTAATCAGCTGTTTGGCGAATCCTGAAGAGGTTGCAGAATGTACTCACAAACTCGCCTCCACAACTTTTGTGAAAACTGTGGAAGCACCAGCGCTTTCTATTATGGAACCTCTATTGCAACGAGCCCTGAAAGAAGGAAAGACCGCAGTCAAACGTCAAGCTGCTGTTATTATTGACAACATGTGCAAACTTATGGACGATCCCGCAGAAGCGCAGTTGTTTATGCCGAAACTTCTTCCTGGTTTGAATAAAATCATTGAAAGTGTAGCTGATCCAGAATGTCGAGAGGTGGCGTCACGAGCCCACAGCACGCTATTCATTGCTGGAGGATCAGTCGAAGTCAGTGAAGAAGATATGAAAGTGGACTATGATAACATTTTGCGTATCGTGACCGAATCACTTTCGAAGAATGCCGCAGCGTCAAAAGCAAACATGGACTCCTTCTGCATCAATTACGTTGCTGGAATCTGTTTCTTCCTTGTCGTTTCGCGCAATTTCAACAAAGTTGTCTATGAGCAAATTGTCTCCAAATACTTGTCAAAATTCTTCAATAAGGACAATTTGAAAAGCATTGCCGCTGACATTCGCGAACGTTGTTTCAAGGAAAACAAATCGATTTTTATCGAAGATGTGGATTGTGATGAGGGTGTCCCAGATCTATGTAATTGTGAATTCTCTCTGGCGTATGGTGGTATGATTCTTCTGAATAACGCTCGATTGCGTTTGAAGAGAGGACATCGTTATGGTCTGTGTGGTCCTAATGGATGTGGGAAATCCACTTTGATGAGAGCTATTGCTAACGGTCAATTGGAAGGATTTCCGTCCAAAGATGAGCTCAAGACAGTCTTTGTTGAACACAATCTTCAAGCCTCTGAAGCCATGCTTCCCGTTATTGAATTTATGTTCTGTGATGAAGAATTGAAAGAAGTGCCACGAGAAGAAGTACGAGAAAGTTTGACAAGTGTCGGATTCACCGACGAGATGCAGCACCTTCCAGTGTCATCTCTATCAGGTGGATGGAAAATGAAATTGGAACTCGCGCGTGCAATGCTCATGCAAGCGGATGTATTGCTTTTAGATGAACCAACGAATCATTTAGACGTGAAGAACGTTGCATGGTTGGAAAATTATCTGAACAACTTGCCCAATGTCACCAGTATGATTGTGTCTCACGATCCAGGATTTTTGGACCACGTTTGTACGAACATTGTTCACTACGAATCACGTAAGCTCAAGACATACAAAGGCAATTTATCCGAGTTTGTCAAGGTGAAACCTGAGGCCAGAAGTTACTACGAGTTGGAAGCTGCATTATTTCACTTCAAGTTTCCTGAGCCAGGTTTTCTTGCAGATATCAAGAATAAGGGTAAACCAATTATCCGTCTGACGAATTGCTCATACACTTATCCTGGACGAGACAAACCATCCATTAGCAATATCTCAGTAACATGTGCGTTATCAAGTCGAATTGCTGTTTTGGGACCAAATGGAGCAGGGAAGTCTACCTTGATCAAGATGCTTACCGGTGAAGTAGAACCCACGAGTGGTACTGTTTGGAAGCATCCAAGTCTGCGTTTTGCCTATGTTGCTCAGAACGCATTCCATCATATTGAAGCACATCTCGATTTGACTGCAAATCAGTACATTCAGTGGAGGTTTCAATCCGGAGAAGATAAGGAATTGCTTGCTAAAGAAACTCGTAAATTGAGTCCGGCGGAGAAAGAGCTGATCAAGAAACCAGTCAATTGGGAAGGGGAAAAGCACACGTTGGAAGAAATTGTATCCCGTCGTAAATTCAAGAAAAGTTTCGAGTATGAGATCAAATGGTTAAAGGAGACTGAGACATCTTGGGTTCCGAGAGAAAAATTGGAAAAGTGGGGTTGGGATAAACTGATTCAGATTGCTGATGATCGTGAAGCAGCTCGTGCCAACATGAAGGCTCGACCCGTGACTGCTATTGCCGTACAGAAACATTTGGACGATTTCGGTCTAACTGCGGAATTCGGAACGCACAGTCGAATTCGCGGACTATCTGGTGGTCAAAAAGTGAAATTGGTACTTGGAGCAGCTATGTGGCTGTTTCCTCACGTTCTCGTTCTTGACGAACCAACGAATTATCTGGATCGCGATTCATTGGGCGCTCTTGCTGCCGCTATCGTCAACTTTGGTGGTGGTGTTGTTATGATCTCACACAACAACGAGTTTACTTCGGCACTCACCCAAGAAGTCTGGAATGTCGAAGACGGAAAGCTGAGCATTGACGGTCAACAAGCCGAAGACAAGACTAAAATCGAGCAAAAGGACGAAGAAGAAGTGATTGATGCATTCGGTAATGTCACGAAAAACAAGATCAAGCGCAAGCTGACCCGTAAAGAGAAGAAGGCTAAGGATAAGGCAAAGAAAGACGCAGAAGCACGCGGTGAATTTTTTAGCGATAGCGATGAAGAATAATCTAGTCAAATAATAGATCATCTTACATCCAGAGTCTTGTCAAAGAACTCCCTCAAAGCACAAATGTATGTTCATTACAATCCTGCAAGGTCTAGCGCCTCTAATGAGCGGGGAATCACAATGTCCTGAAGAACTTCTTCTACATTCTCTAGCTCGTCAATGCCATCATTGGCTTCATTGTGTGCACGAGAGCGCGTTGCTTCATCCATCCGCCGAAGAAATATTTCCGTCTTCTCTTTATCAGTTTCCCAATTAGCGATCGACACACTAACACACATCTTTAGTACGATACATTTTAAGATCTTTTTGTCACCTTTGCGTGTTGATAAGAACGTCGTTCGGATCGGACGTACAGCCGTTATGATCCGTCTGTCGAATACTGAGTGTCGGATGCTTGTGGATACGTTGGCCTCCCCATAACCATCCGGGAATCTTGCTTGGAATTACAATCTCTTCAGAGAAAGCAGCCAGATACTCGGATTCATTCTTCTCGATGCTGTGGTCTCGCGTGAATCTACAAAATTCCGAAATGGTTGCGACTTTAGTCCAATTTTGTAGCTTTCGAAGTATCATAATGACAATTCCAGTGACATTGGAGCCATCCAAGCAATGAATATAGATTGGGAAATGACTAGGCTCAATTAAGATCTGTACGATTTGCGTTGCGATTGCTGGCGATACAGTCACGTTATCCGAAGAGTACTTTTCAGCAAAGAAGTGATAATGTGTTATCTCTTCCTCTTTACAAAACTCGAGAACGTCAGCGCTTGTGCTCTCTGGTGTTACCGAAATAAGAGTTTGCAGCTTGAGATGCTTGAGAAATCGAAAGTTTTTTAGCGTTGGGTAGGAACCGCGATACACAAACAACTCCACTATGTTGAATCGGAAGGGTGGAATCAATGCTGATACTTGCATCATGTAAATCAGTCAAATTCCGAATGTCGCTCACTTAAAGTAGGGTAGATAAGACGCTATGCCAAGCGAATTATAGCGAGAATATATTTGTGCAAAGGAGATAATACATTATTAAGAGTGATGTCGGTTGATGGAACCTGGTAGGAGACCATACTTCGGCATTGAGCCTTCGCATTCTTAGAGTACCTCATTCACGCAGTCAAGTGTTGGTGTCTACTATTGACTTGCACGTGCATCATTTGCTCGGTTAGTAAATGATACGTTCATGATGCAAATGCATTATGCAAACTGGAAAGTTACTATACAAAGATGTGGTATGAAGTGTGTGGGATATGACCCAATTATAACCTTCAACGACCTGATTCAAGAGTGGATGCTATACACACTCGTTTCTGTACATTACCTGAATAGCTTGCATTATGTCGAGCCAGCGGGAGCTCTATTTAGTGCATACTCTACCGGTAATTCGAGAAAATCAAAGTCAGAAATGTTCGTGCTCATACAATCGTCAGATAATCCATGGCTTGTTGCTGTGGTAGTGCTTGTCCAAATACTTATACCCATGCTAGAAAATGGAATGGATATCGAGTTCTCATCAGTATATGCAGCTATTGTTATAGCACTGCTACTATTGCTCTTGATTCTTTCTTCGCGTTTATTACGGTTTATCAGAAGTCTGTATCTGCTTCGTAATGAGGTTCGTGATTTGCATCAAATGTACCAAAAGCTAATCTCACTCGCTTTACTGAATCCAGGATAGGACACAAGGCTGGCGGGAGTACTTTGCTCGAGCCTACAGGCACTCTCGGCAACCTCTTGGTCCAAATGCTCGGAGACCACGATCTGGTCAAAATGCGCAACACTTTGATAAAGTCATGCGAACGATCCAAGCGATGCCACTGGAGGAGTTCAAGACTTTTGATGAATTGCAACAGATCAAAATCGCTGAACTCAAAGAGCGCTTACTTCGCAGGGGTCTTGAAGTAGACAACTGTATAGAGCGTCAAGAACTCGTTGAACGCCTGACCAAATTCCGTGGAGGTCCAGTAAACAACAACTCTTGTAGTATCTGCTGTGAAGAGTACCAAACAGGAGATATCTTGCGGCTCTTACAAGTGTGCAAACATGAATTCCATTTGGAATGCTTGGATCGGTGGATCCTTACAACACTCAACACAGAACGATCACCGACGTGTCCATTGTGCAATCAATCGCTGGGTTGAGCAGCCAACGCGTCAGTAGATAACAGCCATTCGGATTTGTATTTCCCCCAGCGACAAAATGAATCAAATGTCGAACTCTTGTTTTGGGATCAAAGTTGGAATGATACGGCGCCGATGAGATTGAAGAGATCTGTCCTGGTTTTTCGAAGTATCGCTCTGCAAATCAATCTTATTTTCAGATTTTGTTAGCATGTTTTCTCTTGATTGATCCATCTTGGGCTTCGTTGGCGCTATTTCTGTTAAAGTTTCTTGTGAGAATAATGTTGGCAGATCTGCTCGGAAGAAACTTACTTGGTAGCTGTGCCTGAGCCATGTGGCTGGACGGAAATGCTGGATGGAGAGATGCCAGGCTCGGAAGCCCAAAGTCTAGAGTTGATATAAAATCGTCCTGTGTCGGACTCCAGCCTTCTGTCATGTCAACCTTGCTCGTAGTGGAATCACCCGCTTGTTTCGAGAAGATGATATTTTGCTTGGTTCGGGTTGGATTGCAATTTTCCCATCCGTACAGAAGCTGAATGATATTATCTTTACTATCGGCCTCACCCCATTTTCTCCATAGCTGGAAGCATGTCCATGTGCGACCAATCTTGCTATTCTCATCGATTTTGATGTCAGTTTCATCCCTCGCGGTTCGGCGACGCTCACTGTCGGGATAAAAGCATAGTGTGCAGCTAGCAAGGTTGGAATGGATTGAGTGAATGACATCCCATTTTTTCTGCATGTGATGTAAAACGTGTAGGATGCGCTTGGTAGAAGATACTTTGAGTTCCACTTTGGGATTTAATCCGCATTCTGCAATAAATCTCTTGGTAGTCTCATCGACCGGAATCATTCGAATTTTGATCGGCATTTTTTGTTTTGGTAAAATTTGGGCTCGATCAGGAAGATCTACTTCTTGTTTCATACAAACTCCCACAAATTTGCTATTTTCTCCAGAATGGATTTCCAATTGCTTTGCTAAAAGCTGTCTGGGCTTCTTCGCAGATTCTATCGTTTTGGTCGGGGCTTGTCTTTGTCGCTTCCTTCTAACTGGGGGATAGTGTTCGACACACTTGGGACTTCTCCAGAAGAAAGAATCTTGTTCGAAATCGATTTGCTGTTTCTTTGATGACTCACTGGTGTCTGATGGACTACCAGAAAACACACTCGAACGAGAATTGTTTGCGAATAAGCCATTGTGACACGTTGAAGCATCCAAATTGATTATTTGGCCATAACTCTTATCAATCATGTTGACCAGGATTTGAGCAACTTGAGCTTCCGAATAATTTCTGATCGACTCTTTTCTAGATATACGAATCGATCACGAATGCGAATCAATAAATGTCAGCAAGTTTCCTTACACTTTGTCGCTCGTTCCAGAATGAAGCATGCTCCAGCATTGTACTGCGATCAAAGACTGCGTAGCATCCGAACTATCAAATTTACGCGCAGTCTTTTCGAACAAGCATTGTATATGCTTTGTCAAACTCTCATAATACGAGCCGATTTGATCGATTGATTTTCGCCCAAGTTTTTTCTGAATGACTTTGAAGCATGAGAATATGGTCGATTGTATAACTGATGGGTTTGACACGAGTGACGCATTATTTGGGATGAGGCCGGTATTTGGCAAACTGACTTTTTGCATAATGTCGTAGAAAATTTGCTGCTCCTCCTCTGTCCATCCATGCGACCAGAAACAAGAGTTGGAATGCTTTGAGTTATCAAAACCCAATGCTGGTGGGTAGGATCGAACCTCATACTTTTTCGATATTCCTGAACAATGTAAACGCTTTAGCACATCCAACTACGATCATACATTATTTCAATGTACCTGTAAAGCATTGATCAAATGATTTGGATCCTTTTGTGGCTCCAAAAGTTGTGTCGCTAGCATTGACTGACTTTTTCCATTTAGGGCTCTTCTCTGCTACTGATGCCATCGAGGCGGATAGCCACTCAGTCTTTTGGCTGTCTAGAACGTTCTTCATTATAGTCGATTGACTACTGGGAAGGGCTGAAATGAGCGAAAGCAAATCGTAATCTTCTGAAGTCGCGTTAAGTGAGATCAAATTCTCAACATTATAATCCTTTGAATAAGCATAATCGCTAAAATCTGCAGATATGAAGTATTATAACAAATTCGATGAAGAACAGCAGGTGAGAAGAGGTAGAGGATTACCGAGTGACGTTAATTCTTTATCGAGGATCATTTCAGGTCGCTTTCTTAACAAAATTTAACTGTCGAAATAAGCAAAAAAGTGGCGCGAGTACTTAAATGGCGCGTAAATCACTTATGAAAGGTATGTAGATCCTTATTTCTACGGTCGCACAGTATAATGAAGTTGGACTCAGTAATTGAACGCAAAATATGATAAATGTTATTTTTGATATTGTGTGATGTACAACTGTCAGTATCCCCGGTATGACAGAACTGATCAAGACTTGTTTCTACAGTTGAGTGTGAACCCTGCAACCCACCTCACCGTTTCCAAGTGTCACGACGTCTGATCAAGCAAAGTTTATGCATGAAGACACACGCTATTCCTCAAGCAACAGCGTACAACGGTTAGACGTCGAATGGACGCGAGCGAAAACGGACAAGTGTCCCTCTTCCGGCCAAAAGCTCCGACAACGATACGGACGATAAACTATTCCGAATGGACTAACAATTAGGCCTATTAATGTAAACTCTCATAGACTTTAGATGCTTTTTGTAATATATAAAACATGTAAATCCATCTCCTTTATATTTTACAATGCTACTTTACTACAGACAGCCCCACGCCATGGCTATTTTTAGAATCAGCGGCATTATACTTTATATATAGCCAATGACACGAAGGAAGCTTCCGCATGCTAGGAAATCTGTGATGGTCAGGTCAATATCTTTCAATAATCCTTCTCTTCCTTCTTTTCTTCGTGTTCTTTTTTACTAATCATTTCGTATTGAACAGGTATCATGCATGCAACAAGAACAACAACGAAGAAAGCGGCGTGGAATGCCTCGATGAGGACATTGAAGCCTACGACCAACACCGCCACCAACAGCGCCACACTGTCGACCACAAAGCGAGTCGGTGGTGGATACATTGCACCAGAAAGAACGGCGAGAGCGACGCGTAACACGATCTCAACGGTGGTGACTCGTGTTGGAAGTGGATCGATCTCACGAACACGTCGAAAGGTTTTTACCGAATCGAATCAGCCAAGACTGCAACCAAACATCGCATGTATTGCAGCACAGTCAAACATCGACCGCATTGGTAGTGTTATGGCCACGCAATCGACTACAGCGCTAGTGTCAGCACAATCTACGACTCGTTCTCCCAAGAGCTGGACGCAATCTGCGGTGGATCGCGTTGGAAGTGGTGTGCTCGTGCAGAACGTTGAGAATTTGGCATCTTTATCGCTCTTGGACGAGCTGAATCGGGTGAAGAAAATAAATGCGGAGCTGTCGAAGGCTTTGGAAGATAAAACAGCTCAACTGGATAGAGCATTGAAGGATATCAGTGGACTCATAATGGCCAACCAGAAAGTCAGCAAGCGACTGGAGAGCACACGTATTGAAAAGGAAGTATGTCAAAGCTAGCTCAACGATGCCAATAACGTCATTGAAGAAGCTAAAAAGAAGTTGAAGCATGTTATGGATGATCACAAGAAGCTTGAAAGAAGATTGGCTGAATCGAAGAGTTGTGCACGGATTATTGAATCACCAGCTCGTCAAATGGTCACAAAAGCGAACGGGCATACGTTCAGAGAATGGCATGGTCAGTTTCAAGACAAAATTGAAGTTATCAGTAGATTATCACATGGAATGAAATCAGGAGATGGTCATATCAAGCAAAATGATCGGATGTTACAAGAATACAAAGAAGAAGAGAAGTTAAACGAATGGACGCGAAACGAACAATTTCAGAAATCAGAAAACGAGCAGAACCAGCTTGGATGGAAGCTATTT